>CAUVYM010000288.1:0-54244 GCA_963556165.1 Tipula helvola
TCTATGTAAATCCCGCTTCATAAACGGAATTAGTTGATTACACCGCCAATCTATTGGTATCATACTCTGCAGCCCCTAAGGACCAATCATAGGGCCAAATATAAAATATAACATAAAAATAAAAATTCAAAATCCTATATATTTTATATTTTTAATTTTTAATTTTTATATTTGATATTTTATATTTTATATTTCATATTTCACATTTTATATTTTATATTCTATATTTAATATTTTTAATTTTTAATTTCAATTTTTATGTTTTATATTTCATATTTAATATTTTATATTTCATATTTTATATTTAATAGTTTATATTTTATATTCTAAATTTTATATTTAATACATTATATTATTAATTTTTATGTAAAAATATTAAATATTTTTTATGAAATATAAAATTAAAAATTAAAAATTTCAATTTTCATATTTATTGTATATTATATATTCTATATATTTTATATTTTTAATTTTTAATTTTCATATTTTATTGTTTATTTTATATTCTATATTTTGTATTTTTAATTTTTTATTTGATTTTAATTTGTTAATTTTTAATTTTTATATTTTATATTTCATATTTTATATTTTATAGTTTATATTAGATTTGATATTTTAAATTTTAAATTTTTCAATTTTCAATTTTAAATTTTATATTTTACATTTGATATTTTATATTCTATATTTTATATTTTATACAATATATTATTAATTTTTAATTAAAATTATTAAATATAATATAATATAAAATTAAAAATATAATATATAAAATATAAAACATATAAATAACATAAAATATGAAATATAAATTATGAAATTTATGAAATCTAAAATATTAAATACAAACTATTAAAAAAATAAATAATAATTTATAATTTATATTACATTTTTTATATTATGTTTTATATTTTATATATTATAATTAATATTTTTAATTTTTAATTTTTGATATTTAATTTTTATTTTTATATTTCTAATTTTATATTTTATATTCTATATTTTATATTTTTAATTTTTAATTTCAATTTTCATATTTTATATTCTATATATTTTATATTTCATATTTTATATTTTTAGTATTTAATTTTTAATTTCAATTTTTATATTTTATATTTCAAATTTTATATTTAAGCCGTTTATTTTGAAAGTGGCCTAAGTCCATTTTTCAAAAAAATCAAGTTAATGATAACAATGGATAAATAACAGTCTAATCTTTCTAAAGGTAAATAATTTATTGTCAAAACAAAAAAAAATTAAACTCTAACACCTGTGCAAAAAATAAGAAAATTCAAAATCCCATATGTTTTCTCATTTAATGTTTTTCTATTCTTTCATTATCTCGTTTCAACAAAATATGCACTTAAGCCAATTTCAAAATAAACGGCTCATTTAATATTCTACATTTTACAGTTTTAATTTTTAATTTTTATATTTTATATTTCATATTTTATATTTTATAGTTTATATTTTATATTTGATATTTTAAATTTTATATTCTATATTTACTATTTTTAATTTTTAATTTTTGATATTTAATTTTTATTTTTATATTTTTTATTTTATATTTTATATTCAATATTTTATAGTTTAAATTTTTAATCTTAATTTTTAATTTTTATATTTTATATTTCATATTTTATATTTAATGGTTTATATTTTATATTTTATACATTATATTATTAATTTTTAATTAGAAATATCAAAATATATAAAATATAAAATTAAACATTTAAAATTAATAATTAATAATTTAAAATGAAAAATTAAATTAAAAATATTAGATATAATATAAAAAATATAAAACATATACATAACACAAAATATGAAATATAAATTATAAAATTTATGAAATATAAAATATTAATAAATATTTTATATTTAATAAATTTTATTTTATTTAATAAAAATATTAAAAAATAAATAATAATTAATATTTTTATATTTCATATTTTATAATGTTTTATATGTATTTTATATATTATATTTAATATTTTTAATTTTATATTTTATATTCTATATTTTATATTTTATATTTCATATTTCATAGTTCATATTTATATTTTATATTCTATATTTTATATTTTATATTTCATATTTCATAGTTCATATTTATATTTTATATTCTATATTTTATATTTTTAATTTTTAATTTTTAATTTCAATTTTCATATTTTATTGTATATTTTATATTTTTAATTTTTAATTTCATTTTAATTTTTTAATTTATAATTTTTATATTTTATATTTCATATTTTATATTTTATAGTTTTAATTTCAAATTTCATATTTTATTGTATATTTTATGTTCTATATTTTATATTTTTAATTTGATTTTAATTTTTTAATTTTTATATTTTAGATTTCATATTTTATATTTTATACATAGTTTATATTTTATATTTTATATTTTATATTTAATATTTTATATTTTTTATATTATATTTTATATTTTTTATTTTTTATTTTATATTTTTTATTTCAATTTTTATATTTTATATGTTATATTTCATATTTTATATTTTATATTCTATATTTAATAGTGTTAATTTTTAATTTTTATATTTTATATTTCATATTTTATAGCTTATATTTTATATTTTAAATTTTACGTTTTATATTTTATATTCTATACTTTATATTTTATACATTATTAATTTTTAATTAAAAATATTAAATATGATATATAAAATATAAAACATAAATAAATAAATAAATTAAATATTAAAAATTCAAAATAAAATTAAAAATATAAACTATAATAATATATAATATTTATAATATAAATTATAAAATATATAAAATATACAAAAAAAAATATAAAATTCAAAATATAAAATATAAAATATAAAATATAAAATATAAAATATAAAATATAAAATATAAAATATAAAATATAAAATATAAAATATAAAATATAAAATATAAAATATAAAATATAAAATATAAAATATAAAATATAAAATATAAAATATAAAATATAAAATATAAAATATAAAATATAAAATATAAAATATAAAATATAAAATATAAAATATAAAATATAAAATATAAAATATAAAATATAAAATATAAAATATAAAATATAAAATATAAAATATAAAATATAAAATATAAAATATAAAATATAAAATATAAAATATAAAATATAAAATATAAAATATAAAATATAAAATATAAAATATAAAATATAAAATATAAAATATAAAATATAAAATATAAAATATAAAATATAAAATATAAAATATAAAATATAAAATATAAAATATAAAATATAAAATATAAAATATAAAATATAAAATATAAAATATAAAATATAAAATATAAAATATAAAATATAAAATATAAAATATAAAATATAAAATATAAAATATAAAATATAAAATATAAAATATAAAATATAAAATATAAAATATAAAATATAAAATATAAAATATAAAATATAAAATATAAAATATAAAATATAAAATATAAAATATAAAATATAAAATATAAAATATAAAATATAAAATATAAAATATAAAATATAAAATATAAAATATAAAATATAAAATATAAAATATAAAATATAAAATATAAAATATAAAATATAAAATATAAAATATAAAATATAAAATATAAAATATAAAATATAAAATATAAAATATAAAATATAAAATATAAAATATAAAATATAAAATATAAAATATAAAATATAAAATATAAAATATAAAATATAAAATATAAAATATAAAATATAAAATATAAAATATAAAATATAAAATATAAAATATAAAATATAAAATATAAATTATAAAATATAAATTATAAATTATAAAATATAAAATATAAAATATAAATTATAAAATATAAAATATAAATTATAAAATATAAATTATAAAATATAAAATATAAAATATAAATTATAAAATATAAATTATAAAATATAAAATATAAAATATAAAATATAAAATATAAAATATAAAATATAAAATATAAAATATAAAATATAAAATATAAAATATAAAATATAAAATATAAAATATAAAATATAAAATATAAAATATAAAATATAAAATATAAAATATAAAATATAAAATATAAAATATAAAATATAAAATATAAAATATAAAATATAAAATATAAAATATAAAATATAAAATATAAAATATAAAATATAAAATATAAAATATAAAATATAAAATATAAAATATAAAATATAAAATATAAAATATAAAATATAAAATATAAAATATAAAATATAAAATATAAAATATAAAATATAAAATATAAAATATAAAATATAAAATATAAAATATAAAATATAAAATATAAAATATAAAATATAAAATATAAAATATAAAATATAAAATATAAAATATAAAATATAAAATATAAAATATAAAATATAAAATATAAAATATAAAATATAAAATATAAAATATAAAATATAAAATATAAAATATAAAATATAAAATATAAAATATAAAATATAAAATATAAAATATAAAATATAAAATATAAAATATAAAATATAAAATATAAAATATAAAATATAAAATATAAAATATAAAATATAAAATATAAAATATAAAATATAAAATATAAAATATAAAATATAAAATATAAAATATAAAATATAAAATATAAAATATAAAATATAAAATATAAAATATAAAATATAAAATATAAAATATAAAATATAAAATATAAAATATAAAATATAAAATATAAAATATAAAATATAAAATATAAAATATAAAATATAAAATATAAAATATAAAATATAAAATATAAAATATAAAATATAAAATATAAAATATAAAATATAAAATATAAAATATAAAATATAAAATATAAAATATAAATATAAAATATAAAATATAAAATATAAAATATAAAATATAAAATATAAAATATAAAATATAAAATATAAAATATAAAATATAAAATATAAAATATAAAATATAAAATATAAAATATAAAATATAAAATATAAAATATAAAATATAAAATATAAAATATAAAATATAAAATATAAAATATAAAATATAAAATATAAAATATAAAATATAAAATATAAAATATAAAATATAAAATATAAAATATAAAATATAAAATATAAAATATAAAATATAAAATATAAAATATAAAATATAAAATATAAAATATAAAATATAAAATATAAAATATAAAATATAAAATATAAAATATAAAATATAAAATATAAAATATAAAATATAAAATATAAAATATAAAATATAAAATATAAAATATAAAATATAAAATATAAAATATAAAATATAAAATATAAAATATAAAATATAAAATATAAAATATAAAATATAAAATATAAAATATAAAATATAAAATATAAAATATAAAATATAAAATATAAAATATAAAATATAAAATATAAAATATAAAATATAAAATATAAAATATAAAATATAAAATATAAAATATAAAATATAAAATATAAAATATAAAATATAAAATATAAAATATAAAATATAAAATATAAAATATAAAATATAAAATATAAAATATAAAATATAAAATATAAAATATAAAATATAAAATATAAAATATAAAATATAAAATATAAAATATAAAATATAAATATAAAATATAAAATATAAATTATAAATTATAAATTATAAAATATAAAATATAAAATATAAAATATAAAATATAAAATATAAAATATAAAATATAAAATATAAAATATAAAATATAAAATATAAAATATAAAATATAAAATATAAAATATAAAATATAAAATATAAAATATAAAATATAAAATATAAAATATAAAATATAAAATATAAAATATAAAATATAAAATATAAAATATAAAATATAAAATATAAAATATAAAATATAAAATATAAAATATAAAATATAAAATATAAAATATAAAATATAAAATATAAAATATAAAATATAAAATATAAAATATAAAATATAAAATATAAAATATAAAATATAAAATATAAAATATAAAATATAAAATATAAAATATAAAATATAAAATATAAAATATAAAATATAAAATATAAAATATAAAATATAAAATATAAAATATAAAATATAAAATATAAAATATAAAATATAAAATATAAAATATAAAATATAAAATATAAAATATAAAATATAAAATATAAAATATAAAATATAAAATATAAAATATAAAATATAAAATATAAAATATAAAATATAAAATATAAAATATAAAATATAAAATATAAAATATAAAATATAAAATATAAAATATAAAATATAAAATATAAAATATAAAATATAAAATATAAAATATAAAATATAAAATATAAAATATAAAATATAAAATATAAAATATAAAATATAAAATATAAAATATAAAATATAAAATATAAAATATAAAATATAAAATATAAAATATAAAATATAAAATATAAAATAATATAAAATATAAAATATAAAATATAAAATATAAAATATAAAATATAAAATATAAAATATAAAATATAAAATATAAAATATAAAATATAAAATATAAAATATAAAATATAAAATATAAAATATAAAATATAAAATATAAAATATAAAATATAAAATATAAAATATAAAATATAAAATATAAAATATAAAATATAAAATATAAAATATAAAATATAAAATATAAAATATAAAATATAAAATATAAAATATAAAATATAAAATATAAAATATAAAATATAAAATATAACATATAAAAAAAATATTCTGGATCCGACTGAAATATTGATTTTGAAATTCCATAATTTTCCGTTTACCTCGTCGTTCGATTTTCTTATTCCACCACTCCCCGACCTATTAAATTTTACATAATTATAAACACCAACTAACCCAAATTTTACGTGTTAATTCTAAAGTTCAAAAATATTTATCTAGCGGTAAATGTATCCGTTTATCCCTCGGTTCAAAAGTCTCTCTTTTGTTTTAAATTCTAAATTTGACTAATAATTGAAAAAAATTATGATAATACTTTGATATTTATTTAAATTTTTGCTATAGTGAGTACCAGTAATCTGAATTTGCAGAATATTAATTCAAACATTTTCAAAAGTCTGCTGAAGGAATATTATATTCGTTGGTATCACATCGGGTAAAATTGGCCCCTCCCCTACCCCAAAATCCGGTGTATGTTACAAATAGGAGTTAATTTCCCATGTAAATAAAAATATTGCCGCATTTTGTCATCGTGCATAACCAAAATAAAAATGTATATCGCCTAGTACCGTAGAAATAGAGGGACGTTTGTATTTAATAGAATGTATACAATTAGAATTTTATTGACAAATTTGTATCTTCACGTAATTTACGGGCGCCTAAAATTCACGAGCCCTACTTTCCGGTTCCAAACATAACCATGATGTGAGTAATGTTTAATCTAATCTCTGATACTTTTAAACCAGAAAACTATTTGCAAAAATTGTTACAAATCTTTATACTATTGACGACATTACGACGCATTCTGTATTGTCTATTTTAAATACTCCTTAACATAACGAAAAATACAATAAAAATGTAAAAATGTTCCTGTTCATTCCTATTACATGATAAAATACATTTAAATGTTTTAATTTTCTCTCAAGGAAAACGGAAAATAAAACAAACAGACGGAGCAAAGCGGAAAAGAAGAGGAAACCCGATTCATTCTAGTATCTAAAATAACATTTTCGTTTCATATTTTTTTAAATTTATTTTTCCAAAATAAATTGTTTAATTGAGTATAAATTTGGTTTGATATTAAATTATTATTTTAATTTTCAAATTTTCTTTTTTGTTTTTCTTTACTCGTTTTGTGTATAAGATGAGTGTGTTTAAGAAAAAAAAAATCTTCCGACTCGAATATTCATTTACCAACTTTTGAGAAATATGTACATAATTGAAAATATGGCAAATTTTTATTTTAATAATTTAAATTGAGTTATTTTATGAATTGTTTCATTTTTTTTTAATTAAGATTTTTGTAAAGTTTGTTTGGAAACTCACCTTATGGGCATATAATTGAAAAGGGATCACACAAGACATTGAAAAATTGCTTTAGTTTTCATAGCAAACCATTGCACTTTGATTTTTTTTTGTTTTGTTGAAAAGTGTTAGGAATTTAGCAAGCGAAAAAATAAGAACTTTATCAAATTTAAGAATTTTGTAGTTTGGAAATTGTAATAGCGAAAATTTAATTTAGAATTTTAAAAATTTTATGAAATCGTAAATTCAAATTCATCATTTATTTGGAACTAGAAATTATTTATTTTAGAAATTAACGAATTTTGTAACTTAATTTGGAAAGAAAAGAAATTAGAAAGTTTTGGAAAATTTAGAAGTCTTGTATTGTGGGGATATTAGAATTTAACAAAATTATTGCAAATTTGGAAAGACAAAACTGGAAAATAGGAGTTTAAAGATCTAAATCTTTAAAGCTGGTATAAACTTAGCAATTTGTCAATTTAAGAATCCTGATATTTAGAGAATTTTTACAAAAAATTTTAAATTTAGAAATTTTATTAGGAATTAGTTAATTTAGACGTATAATACTAATACAATACATTAAATTTAAGATTTTGGAAATTTAGAAAATTAGCAAATATGGAAATTGTAAATTTTAGGAATATGGAAATTTAAATAATTTAGAAACACAAAATATAGAGTATTATTTAGAATTTTTGATTTTAGTAAAGAAAACATTTAGAAACCAACAGCTACTCGTTTCATTAAAAACTACGATGGAATCCCACATTCAGTTGCGGAAAATACAGAAAGGGACAGAAATTTTAACAGGAATATAATTCAAATTTTAAATGTAAGCTAACTAAACTATTTTACATTTTGTTTTAGGTGTATTTAATACATATGGTTTGTCGTATTCAGTGGCTTCAACAGTGTGCTTTAATGGACCTCTCAGGTTGAATTGAGCAATCCCGCACCAATTCCTGGAAACTGGTACACTTGGGTCATTACAAAGGGACTAACTTAAAGTTGCTAGGGCCGTTATTATATATTTAGGCGCTCTGGGCTAAAAATATTAGGCGCTTTTGTAGAAGCAAAAAAAAATTTCCCAGTGCAGAATCAACTTCTGTTTTAAAACCAGTACACTCGACACTATGAATTTTTAGAGAAAATAGAGGACATGTAATTCAAACAGCATTTAGAAAGAGAGGCAATTAACTCCAGAAACGAAAAACCGTTATTGACTTCAAAGATCGGAGACGATATAATGAATAAAATGAGAACACAGGATGATTGTGAAAAGGCTTACTAGCATTGATACCTCTACCAATAGGCGTTGAGACCTGTAATTGTCATACAAACGGCTATTTGGATCGATCGATTATTTCTACACGTTTCGTGGGAAATTCAATTTTTTTGAAAATCAACTGAACTATAGCCCACAAATTCAGAGCCACAAAAATCGAAAATCTGCAAATGTGATCCGATTTCGATGATTGATACCTCTATCAATAGGCGTTGAGACCAGTAATTGTCATACATACGGCCATTTGGATCTGTCGAATATTTCTACACGTTTCGTGGAAAATTCAATTTTTTTGAAAATCAACTGAACTATAGCCCACAAATTCAGAGCCACAAAAATCGAAAATCTGCAAATGTGATCCGATTTCGATGATTGATACCTCTATCAATAGGCGTTGAGACCTGTAATTGTCATACAAACGGCTATTTGGATCGATCGATTATTTCTACACGTTTCGTGGGAAATTCAATTTTTTTGAAAATCAACTGAACTATAGCCCACAAATTCAGAGCCACAAAATTCGAAAATCTGCAAATGTGCTCTGATTTCGATGATTGATACCTCTATCAATAGGCGGTGAGACCTGTAATTGTCATACAAACGGCCATTTGGATCGGTCGAATATTTCTACACGTTTCGTGGAAAGTTGAAATTTTTTGAAAATCAACTGAACTATAGCCCACAAATTCAGAGCCACAAAAATCGAAAATCTGCAAATGTGATCCGATTTCGATGATTGATACGTCTATCAATAGGCGTTGAGACCTGTAATTGTCATACAAACGGTCATTAGGATCGGGCGAATATTTCTACACGTTTCGTGGGAAATTCAATTTTTTTGAAAATCAACTGAACTATAGCCCACAAATTCAGAGCCACAAAATTCGAAAATCTGCAAATGTGCTCAGATTTCGATGATTGATACGTCTATCAATAGGCGGTGAGACCTGTAATTGTCATACAAACGGCCATTTGGATCGATCGAATATTTCTACACGTTTCGTGGAAAGTTGAAATTTTTTGAAAATCAACTGAACTATAGCCCACAAATTCAGAGCCACAAAAATCGAAAATCTGCAAATGTGATCCGATTTCGATGATTGATACGTCTATCAATAGGCGTTGAGACCTGTAATTGTCATACAAACGGTCATTAGGATCGGGCGAATATTTCTACACGTTTCGTGGGAAATTCAATTTTTTTGAAAATCAACTGAACTATAGCCCACAAATTCAGAGCCACAAAATTCGAAAATCTGCAAATGTGATCCGATTTCGATGATTGATACGTCTATCAATAGGCGTTGAGACCTGTAACTATCATACCAACGGCCATTTGGATCTGTCGAATATTTCTACACGTTCCATGGAAAATTCAATTTTTTTGAAAATCAACTGAACTATAGCCTACAATTTCAGAGCCACAAAATTCGAAAATCTGCAAATGTGCTCCGATTTCGATGATTGATACCTCTATCAATAGGCGGTGAGACCTGTAATTGTCATACAAACGGTCATTTAGATCGGGCGAATATTTCTACACGTTTCGTGGGAAATTCAATGCTTTTGAAAATGAACTGAACTATAGCCCACAAACTCAGAACCACAAAAATCGAAAATCTCCAAATGTGCTCAGATTTCGATGATTGATACGTCTACCAATAGGCGGTGAGACCTGTAATTGTCATACAAACGGCCGTTTGGATCGGTCGAATATTTCTACACGTTTCGTGGGAAATTCAATTTTTTTGAAAATCAACTGAACTATAGCCCACCAATTCAGAGCCACAAAATTCTAAAATCTGCAAATGTGCTCTGATTTCGATGATTGATACGTCTACCAATAGGCGGTGAGACCTGTAATTGTCATACAAACGGCCATTTGGATCCGTCGAATATTTCTACACGTTCCATGGAAAATTCAATTTTTTTGAAAATCAACTGAACTATAGCCCACAAATTCAGAGCCACAAAATTCTAAAATCTGCAAATGTGATCCGATTTCGATGATTGATACGTCTATCAATAGGCGGTGAGACCTGTAATTTTCATACCAACGGCCATTTGGATCTGTCGAATATTTCTACACGTTTCGTGGAAAATTCAATTTTTTTGAAAATCAACTGAACTATAGCCCACAAATTCAGAGCCACAAAATTCTAAAATCTGCAAATGTGATCCGATTTCGATGATTGATACGTCTACCAATAGGCGGTGAGACCTGTAATTGTCATACAAACGGCCGTTTGGATCGATCGAATATTTCTACACGTTTCGTGGGAAATTCAATTTTTTTGAAAATCAACTGAACTATAGCCCACCAATTCAGAGCCACAAAATTCGAAAATCTGCAAATGTGCTCTGATTTCGATGATTGATACGTCTACTAATAGGCGATGAGACCTGTAATTGTCATACAAACGGCCATTTGGATCCGTCGAATATTTCTACACGTTCCATGGAAAATTCAATTTTTTTGAAAATCAACTGAACTATAGCCTACAAATTCAGAGCCACAAAATTCTAAAATCTGCAAATGTGATCCGATTTCGATGATTGATACCTCTATCAATAGGCGGTGAGACCTGTAATTGTCATACAAACGGTCATTTGGATCGGGCGAATATTTCTACACGTTTCGTGGGAAATTCAATGCTTTTGAAAATGAACTGAACTATAGCCCACAAACTCAGAACCACAAAAATCGAAAATCTCCAAATGTGCTCAGATTTCGATGATTGATACCTCTACCAATAGGCGGTGAGACCTGTAATTGTCATACAAACGGCCGTTTGGATCGGTCGAATATTTCTACACGTTTCGTGGGAAATTCAATTTTTTTGAAAATCAACTGAACTATAGCCCACCAATTCAGAGCCACAAAATTCTAAAATCTGCAAATGTGCTCTGATTTCGATGATTGATACGTCTACCAATAGGCGGTGAGACCTGTAATTGTCATACAAACGGCCATTTGGATCCGTCGAATATTTCTACACGTTCCATGGAAAATTCAATTTTTTTGAAAATCAACTGAACTATAGCCCACAAATTCAGAGCCACAAAATTCTAAAATCTGCAAATGTGATCCGATTTCGATGATTGATACGTCTATCAATAGGCGGTGATACCGGTAATTTTCATACCAACGGCCATTTGGATCTGTCGAATATTTCTACACGTTTCGTGGAAAATTCAATTTTTTTGAAAATCAACTGAACTATAGCCTACAATTTCAGAGCCACAAAATTCGAAAATCTGCAAATGTGCTCCGATTTCGATGATTGATACCTCTATCAATAGGCGGTGAGACCTGTAATTGTCATACAAACGGTCATTTGGATCGGGCGAATATTTCTACACGTTTCGTGGGAAATTCAATGCTTTTGAAAATGAACTGAACTATAGCCCACAAACTCAGAACCACAAAAATCGAAAATCTCCAAATGTGCTCAGATTTCGATGATTGATACCTCTACCAATAGGCGGTGAGACCTGTAATTGTCATACAAACGGCCGTTTGGATCGGTCGAATATTTCTACACGTTTCGTGGGAAATTCAATTTTTTTGAAAATCAACTGAACTATAGCCCACCAATTCAGAGCCACAAAATTCTAAAATCTGCAAATGTGCTCTGATTTCGATGATTGATACGTCTACCAATAGGCGGTGAGACCTGTAATTGTCATACAAACGGCCATTTGGATCCGTCGAATATTTCTACACGTTCCATGGAAAATTCAATTTTTTTGAAAATCAACTGAACTATAGCCCACAAATTCAGAGCCACAAAATTCTAAAATCTGCAAATGTGATCCGATTTCGATGATTGATACGTCTATCAATAGGCGGTGATACCTGTAATTTTCATACCAACGGCCATTTGGATCGGTCGAATATTTCTACACGTTTCGTGGAAAATTCAATTTTTTTGAAAATCAACTGAACTATAGCCCACAAATTCAGAGCCACAAAATTCTAAAATCTGCAAATGTGATCCGATTTCGATGATTGATACGTCTATCAATAGGCGGTGAGACCTGTAATTTTCATACCAACGGCCATTTGGATCTGTCGAATATTTCTACACGTTCCATGGAAAATTCAATTTTTTTGAAAATCAACTGAACTATAGCCCACAAATTCAGAGCCACAAAATTCTAAAATCTGCAAATGTGATCCGATTTCGATGATTGATACGTCTACCAATAGGCGGTGAGACCTGTAATTGTCATACAAACGGCCGTTTGGATCGATCGAATATTTCTACACGTTTCGTGGGAAATTCAATTTTTTTGAAAATCAACTGAACTATAGCCCACCAATTCAGAGCCACAAAATTCTAAAATCTGCAAATGTGCTCTGATTTCGATGATTGATACGTCTATCAATAGGCGGTGAGACCTGTAATTGTCATACAAACGGCCATTTGGATCCGTCGAATATTTCTACACGTTCCATGGAAAATTCAATTTTTTTGAAAATCAACTGAACTATAGCCCACAAATTCAGAGCAACAAAATTCGAAAATCTGCAAATGTGATCCGATTTCGATGATTGATACGTCTACCAATAGGCGGTGAGACCTGTAATTGTCATACAAACGGCCGTTTGGATCGATCGAATATTTCTACACGTTTCGTGGGAAATTCAATTTTTTTGAAAATCAACTGAACTATAGCCCACAAATTCAGAGCCACAAAATTCTAAAATCTGCAAATGTGATCCGATTTCGATGATTGATACGTCTATCAATAGGCGGTGAGACCTGTAATTTTCATACCAACGGCCATTTGGATCTGTCGAATATTTCTACACGTTCCATGGAAAATTCAATTTTTTTGAAAATCAACTGAACTATAGCCCACAAATTCAGAGCCACAAAATTCTAAAATCTGCAAATGTGATCCGATTTCGATGATTGATACGTCTACCAATAGGCGGTGAGACCTGTAATTGTCATACAAACGGCCGTTTGGATCGATCGAATATTTCTACACGTTTCGTGGGAAATTCAATTTTTTTGAAAATCAACTGAACTATAGCCCACAAATTCAGAGCCACAAAATTCTAAAATCTGCAAATGTGCTCTGATTTCGATGATTGATACGTCTACCAATAGGCGATGAGACCTGTAATTGTCATACAAACGGCCATTTGGATCCGTCGAATATTTCTACACGTTCCATGGAAAATTCAATTTTTTTGAAAATCAACTGAACTATAGCCTACAAATTCAGAGCCACAAAATTCTAAAATCTGCAAATGTGATCCGATTTCGATGATTGATACGTCTATCAATAGGCGGTGAGACCTGTAATTTTCATACCAACGGCCATTTGGATCTGTCGAATATTTCTACACGTTCCATGGAAAATTCAATTTTTTTGAAAATCAACTGAACTATAGCCCACAAATTCAGAGCAACAAAATTCGAAAATCTGCAAATGTGATCCGATTTCGATGATTGATACGTCTACCAATAGGCGGTGAGACCTGTAATTGTCATACAAACGGCCGTTTGGATCGATCGAATATTTCTACACGTTTCGTGGGAAATTCAATTTTTTTGAAAATCAACTGAACTATAGCCCACAAATTCAGAGCAACAAAATTCGAAAATCTGCAAATGTGATCCGATTTCGATGATTGATACGTCTACCAATAGGCGGTGAGACCTGTAATTGTCATACAAACGGCCGTTTGGATCGATCGAATATTTCTACACGTTTCGTGGGAAATTCAATTTTTTTGAAAATCAACTGAACTATAGCCCACAAATTCAGAGCCACAAAATTCGAAAATCTGCAAATGTGCTCCGATTTCGATAATTGATACCTCTATCAATAGGCGGTGAGACCTGCAATTTTCATACCAACGGCCATTTGGATCTGTCGAATATTTCTACACGTTCCATGGAAAATTCAATTTTTTTGAAAATCAACTGAACTATAGCCCAAAAATTCAGAGCCACAAAATTCGAAAATCTGCAAATGTGATCCGATTTCGATGATTGATACGTCTATCAATAGGCGGTGAGACCTGTAATTGTTATACAAACGGCCATTGAGATCGGACACATATTTCTATACGTTTCGTGGAAAATTCAATTTTTGTCAAAATCAACTGAACTATAGCCCACAAATTCAGAGCCACAAAATTCGAAAATTTGCAAATGTGATCCGATTTCGATGATTGATACCTCTATCAATAGGCGGTGAGACCTGTAATTGTTATACAAACGGCCATTAAGATCGGACACATAATTCTATACGTTTCGTGGAAAATTCAATTTTTTTGAAAATGAACTGAACTATAGCCCACAAATTCAGAGCCACAAAATTCGAAAATCTGCAAATGTGATCCGATTTCGATGATTGATACGTCTATCAATAGGCGGTGAGACCTGTAATTTTCATACCAACGGCCATTTGGATCTGTCGAATATTTCTACACGTTCCATGGAAAATTCAATTTTTTTGAAAATCAACTGAACTATAGCCCACAAATTCAGAGCCACAAAATTCTAAAATCTGCAAATGTGATCCGATTTCGATGATTGATACGTCTATCAATAGGCGGTGAGACCTGTAATTTTCATACCAACGGCCATTTGGATCTGTCGAATATTTCTACACGTTCCATGGAAAATTCAATTTTTTTGAAAATCAACTGAACTATAGCCCACAAATTCAGAGCCACAAAATTCGAAAATCTGCAAATGTGATCCGATTTCGATGATTGATACGTCTATCAATAGGCGGTGAGACCTGTAATTTTCATACCAACGGCCATTTGGATCTGTCGAATATTTCTACACGTTTCGTGGGAAATTCAATTTTTTTGAAAATCAACTGAACTATAGCCCACAAATTCAGAGCCACAAAATTCGAAAATCTGCAAATGTGATCCGATTTCGATGATTGATACGTCTATCAATAGGCGGTGAGACCTGTAATTTTCATACCAACGGCCATTTGGATCTGTCGAATATTTCTACACGTTCCATGGAAAATTCAATTTTTTTGAAAATCAACTGAACTATAGCCCAAAAATTCAGAGCCACAAAATTCTAAAATCTGCAAATGTGATCCGATTTCGACGATTGATACGTCTATCAATAGGCGGTGAGACCTGTAATTGTCATACAAACGGCCGTTTGGATCGATCGAATATTTCTACACGTTTCGTGGGAAATTCAATTTTTTTGAAAATTAACTGAACTATAGCCCACAAATTCAGAGCCACAAAATTCGAAAATCTGCAAATGTGATCCGATTTCGATGATTGATACGTCTACCAATAGGCGTTGAGACCTGTAATTGTCATACATACGGCCATTTGGATCGGTCGAATATTTCTACACGTTCCATGGAAAATTCAATTTTTTTGAAAATCAACTGAACTATAGCCCACAAATTCAGAGCCACAAAATTCGAAAATCTGCAAATGTGCTCTGATTTCGATGATTGATACGTCTACCAATAGGCGGTGAGACCTGTAATTGTTATACAAACGGCCATTAAGATTGGACACATATTTCTATACGTTTCGTGGAAAATTCAATTTTTTTGAAAATCAACTGAACTATAGCCCACAAATTCAGAGCCACAAAATTCGAAAATCTGCATATGTGCTCTGATTTCGATGATTGATACGTCTACCAATAGGCGGTGAGACCTGTAATTGTTATACAAACGGCCATTAAGATTGGACACATATTTCTATACGTTTCGTGGAAAATTCAATTTTTTTGAAAATCAACTGAACTATAGCCCACAAATTCAGAGCCACAAAATCAGAAATCTGCAAATGTGATCCGATTTCGATGATTGATACGTCTACCAATAGGCGTTAAGACCTGCAATTATCGTACAAACGGCTATTTGGATCTGTCGAATATTTCTACACGTTTCGTGGGAAATTCAATTTTTTTGAAAATCAACTGAACTATAGACCACAAATTCAGAGCCACAAAATTCTAAAATCTGCAAATGTGATCCGATTTCGATGATTGATACTTCTACCAATAGGCGTTGAGACCTGCAATTGTCGTACAAACGGCTATTTGGATTTGTCGAATATTTCTACACGTTTCGTTGTAAATTCAATTTTTTTGAAAATCAACTGAACTATAGCCCACAAATTCAGAGCCACAAAATTCGAAAATCTGCAAATGTGATCCGATTTCGATGATTGATACGTCTATCAATAGGCGGTGAGACCTGCAATTTTCATACCAACGGCCATTTGGATCTGTCGAATATTTCTACACGTTTCGTAAAAAATTCAATTTTTTTAAAAATCAACTGAACTATAGCCCACAAATTCAGAGCCACAAAATTCGAAAATCTGCAAATGTGATCCGATTTCGATGATTGATACGTCTACCAATAGGCGGTGAGACCTGTAATTGTTATACAAACGGCCATTAAGATCGGACACATATGTCTATACGTTTCGTGGAAAATTCAATTTTTTTAAAAATCAACTGAACTATAGCCCACAAATTCAGAGCCACAAAATTCGAAAATCTGCAAATGTGATCCGATTTCGATGATTGATACCTCTATCAATAGGCGGTGAGACCTGTAATTTTCATACCAACGGCCATTTGATCTGTCGAATATTTCTACACGTTCCATGGAAACTTCAATTTTTTTGAAAATCAACTGAACTATAGCCCACAAATTCAGAGCCACAAAATTCGAAAATCTGCAAATGTGATCCGATTTCGATGATTGATACCTCTATCAATAGGCGGTGAGACCTGTAATTTTCATACCAACGGCCATTTGATCTGTCGAATATTTCTACACGTTCCATGGAAAATTCAATTTTTTTGAAAATCAACTGAACTATAGCCCACAAATTCAGAGCCACAAAATTCGAAAATCTGCAAATGTGATCCGATTTCGATGATTGATACGTCTATCAATAGGCGGTGATACCTGTAATTTTCATACCAACCGCCATTTGGATCTGTCGAATATTTCTACACGTTTCGTGGAAAATTCAATTTTTGTGAAAATCAACTGAACTATAGCCCACAAATTCAGAGCCACAAAATTCGAAAATCTGCAAATGTGATCCGATTTCGATGATTGATACGTCTATCAATAGGCGTTGAGACCTGTAATTTTCATATCAACGGCCATTTGGATCTGTCGAATATTTCTACACGTTCCATGGAAAATTCAATTTTTTTGAAAATCAACTGAACTATAGCCCACAAATTCAGAGCCACAAAATTCTAAAATCTGCAAATGTGATCCGATTTCGATGATTGATACCTCTATCAATAGGCGGTGAGACCTGTAATTGTCATACAAACGGCCATTTGGATCTGTCGAATATTTCTACACGTTCCATGGAAAATTCAATTTTTTTGAAAATCAACTGAACTATAGCCCACAAATTCAGAGCCACAAAATTCTAAAATCTGCAAATGTGATCCGATTTCGATGATTGATACCTCTATCAATAGGCGGTGAGACCTGTAATTGTCATACAAACGGCCATTTGGATCTGTCGAATATTTCTACACGTTCCATGGAAAATTCAATTTTTTTGAAAATCAACTGAACTATAGCCCACAAATTCAGAGCCACAAAATTCTAAAATCTGCAAATGTGATCCGATTTCGATGATTGATACCTCTATCAATAGGCGGTGAGACCTGTAATTGTCATACAAACGGCCATTTGGATCCGTCGAATATTTCTACACGTTCCATGGAAAATTCAATTTTTTTGAAAATCAACTGAACTATAGCCCACAAATTCAGAGCCACAAAATCAGAAATCTGCAAATGTGATCCGATTTCGATAATTGATACGTCTACCAATAGGCGTTGAGACCTGCAATTATCGTACAAACGGCTATTTGGATCTGTCGAATATTTCTACACGTTTCGTGGAAAATTCAATTTTTTTGAAAATTAACTGAACTATAGCCCACCAATTCAGAGCCACAAAATTCTAAAATCTGCATATGTGCTCTGATTTCGATGATTGATACGTCTACCAATAGGCGGTGAGACCTGTAATTCTCATACAAACGGCCATTTGGATCCGTCGAATATTTCTACACGTTCCATGGAAAATTCAATTTTTTTGAAAATCAACTGAACTATAGCCCACAAATTCAGAGCCACAAAATTCGAAAATCTGCAAATGTGCTCCGATTTCGATGATTGATACGTCTACCAATAGGCGGTGAGACCTGTAATTGTTATACAAACGGCCATTAAGATCAGACACAAATTTCTACACGTTTCATGGAAAATTCAATTTTTTTGAAAATCAACTGAACTATAGCCCACAAATTCAGAGCCACAAAATCAGAAATCTGCAAATGTGATCCGATTTCGATAATTGATACGTCTACCAATAGGCGTTGAGACCTGCAATTATCGTACAAACGGCCATTTGGATCCGTCGAATATTTCTACACGTTCCATGGAAAATTCAATTTTTTTGAAAATCAACTGAACTATAGCCCACAAATTCAGAGCCACAAAATTCGAAAATCTGCAAATGTGATCCGATTTCGATGATTGATACGTCTACCAATAGGCGTTGAGACCTGTAATTGTCATACAAACGGCCGTTTGGATCGATCGAATATTTCTACACGTTTCGTGGGAAATTCAATTTTTTTGAAAATCAACTGAACTATAGCCCACAAATTCAGAGCCACAAAATTCTAAAATCTGCAAATGTGATCCGATTTCGATGATTGATACTTCTACCAATAGGCGTTGAGACCTGCAATTATCGTACAAACGGCTATTTGGATCTGTCGAATATTTCTACACGTTTCGTGGAAAATTCAATTTTTTTGAAAATCAACTGAACTATAGCCCACAAATTCAGAGCTACAAAAATCGAAAATCTGCAAATGTGATCCGATTTCGATGATTGATACCTCTATCAATAGGCGGTGAGACCTGTAATTGTCATACAAACGGCCATTTGGATCGATCGAATATTTCTACACGTTTCGTGGGAAATTCAATTTTTTTGAAAATCAACTGAACTATAGCCCACAAATTCAGAGCCACAAAATTCGAAAATCTGCAAATGTGATCCGATTTCGATGATTGATACGTCTACCAATAGGCGGTGAGACCTGTAATTGTTATACAAACGGCCATTAAGATCAGACACAAATTTCTACACGTTTCGTGGAAAATTCAATTTTTTTGAAAATCAACTGAACTATAGCCCACAAATTCAGAGCCACAAAATCAGAAATCTGCAAATGTGATCCGATTTCGATGATTGATACGTCTACCAATAGGCGGTGAGACCTGTAATTGTTATACAAACGGCCATTAAGATCAGACACAAATTTCTACACGTTTCATGGAAAATTCAGTTTTTTTGAAAATCAACTGAACTATAGCCCACAAATTCAGAGCCACAAAATCAGAAATCTGCAAATGTGATCCGATTTCGATAATTGATACGTCTACCAATAGGCGTTGAGACCTGCAATTATCGTACAAACGGCCATTTGGATCCGTCGAATATTTCTACACGTTCCATGGAAAATTCAATTTTTTTGAAAATCAACTGAACTATAGCCCACAAATTCAGAGCCACAAAATCAGAAATCTGCAAATGTGATCCGATTTCGATAATTGATACGTCTACCAATAGGCGTTGAGACCTGCAATTATCGTACAAACGGTTATTTGGATCTGTCGAATATTTCTACACGTTTCGTGGAAAATTCAATTTTTCTGAAAATCAACTGAACTATAGCCCACAAATTCAGAGCCACAAAATTCGAAAATCTGCAAATGTGATCCGATTTCGATGATTGATACGTCTACCAATAGGCGGTGAGACCTGTAATTGTCATACAAACGGCCGTTTGGATCGATCGAATATTTCTACACGTTTCGTGGGAAATTCAATTTTTTTGAAAATCAACTGAACTATAGCCCACAAATTCAGAGCCACAAAATTCGAAAATCTGCAAATGTGATCCGATTTCGATAATTGATACCTCTACCAATAGGCGTTGAGACCTGCAATTATCGTACAAACGGCTATTTGGATTTGTCGAATATTTCTACACGTTTCGTGGAAAATTCAATTTTTTTGAAAATCAACTGAACTATAGCCCACAAATTCAGAGCCACAAAATTCGAAAATCTGCAAATGTGATCCGATTTCGATGATTGATACTTCTACCAATAGGCGTTGAGACCTGCAATTATCGTACAAACGGCTATTTGGATTTGTCGAATATTTCTACACGTTTCGTGGAAAATTCAATTTTTTTGAAAATCAACTGAACTATAGCCCACAAATTCAGAGCCACAAAATTCGAAAATCTGCAAATGTGATCCGATTTCGATGATTGATACGTCTACCAATAGGCGGTGAGACCTGTAATTGTCATACAAACGGCCGTTTGGATCGATCGAATATTTCTACACGTTTCGTAGGAAATTCAATTTTTTTGAAAATCAACTGAACTATAGCCCACAAATTCAGAGCCACAAAAATCGAAAATCTGCAAATGTGATCCGATTTCGATGATTGATACGTCTACCAATAGGCGGTGAGACCTGTAATTGTCATACAAACGGCCGTTTGGATCGATCGAATATTTTTACACGTTCCATGGAAAATTCAATTTTTTTGAAAATCAACTGAACTATAGCCCACAAATTCAGAGCCACAAAATCAGAAATCTGCAAATGTGATCCGATTTCGATAATTGATACGTCTACCAATAGGCGTTGAGACCTGCAATTATCGTACAAACGGCTATTTGGATCGATCGAATATTTCTACACGTTTCGTGGAAAATTCAATTTTTTTGAAAATCAACTGAACTATAGCCCACAAATTCAGAGCTACAAAAATCGAAAATCTGCAAATGTGATCCGATTTCGATGATTGATACGTCTACCAATAGGCGGTGAGACCTGTAATTGTCATACAAACGGCCGTTTGGATCGATCGAATATTTTTACACGTTTCGTAGGAAATTCAATTTTTTTGAAAATCAACTGAACTATAGCCCACAAATTCAGAGCCACAAAATTCTAAAATCTGCAAATGTGATCCGATTTCGATGATTGATACGTCTATCAATAGGCGTTGAGACCTGCAATTGTCGTACAAACTGCCATTAAGATCGGCCGAACATTTCTACATGTTTAGTGGAAATTCAATTTTTTTTGAAAATTAACTGAACTATAGCCCACCAATTCAGAGCCACAAAATTCTAAAATCTGCATATGTGCTCTGATTTCGATGATTGATACGTCTACCAATAGGCGGTGAGACCTGTAATTGTCATACAAACGGCCATTTGGATCCGTCGAATATTTCTACACGTTCCATGGAAAATTCAATTTTTTTGAAAATCAACTGAACTATAGCCCACAAATTCAGAGCCACAAAAATCGAAAATTTGCAAATGTGATCAGATTTCGATAATTGCTACCTCTATAAATAGGCGTTGAGACCTGCAATTATCGTACAAACGGCTATTTGGATCTGTCGAATATTTCTACACGTTTCGTGGAAAATTCAATTTTTTTGAAAATCAACTGAACTATAGCCCACAAATTCAGAGCCACAAAATCAGAAATCTGCAAATGTGATCCGATTTCGATAATTGATACGTCTACCAATAGGCGTTGACACCTGTAATTGTCATACAAACGGCCATTTGGATCGGTCGAATATTTCTACACGTTTCGTGGAAAATTCAATGCTTTTGAAAATCAACTGAACTATAGCCCACAAATTCAGAGCCACAAAAATCGAAAATCTGCAAATGTGATCCGATTTCGATGATTGATACGTCTACCAATAGGCGTTGAGACCTGCAATTGTTATACAAACGGCCATTAAGATCGGACACAAATTTCTACACGTTTCATGGAAAATTCAATTTTTTTGAAAATCAACTGAACTATAGCCCATAAATTCAGAGCCACAAAAATCGAAAATCTGCAAATGTGATCCGATTTCGATGATTGATACCTCTATCAATAGGCGGTGAGACCTGTAATTGTCAAAGAAACGGCCGTTTGGATCGATCGAATATTTCTACACGTTTCGTGGAAAATTCAATTTTTTTGAAAATCAACTGAACTATAGCCCATAAATTCAGAGCCACAAAAATCGAAAATCTGCAAATGTGATCCGATTTCGATGATTGATACCTCTATCAATAGGCGGTGAGACCTGTAATTGTCATACAAACGGCCGTTTGGATCGATCGAATATTTCTACACGTTTCGTGGAAAATTCAATTTTTTTGAAAATCAACTGAACTATAGCCCATAAATTCAGAGCCACAAAAATCGAAAATCTGCAAATGTGATCCGATTTCGATGATTGATACGTCTACCAATAGGCGGTGAGACCTGTAATTGTCATACAAACCGCAATTTGGATCGATCGAATATTTCTACACGTTTCGTGGGAAATTCAATTTTTTTTGAAAATCAACTGAACTATAGCCCACAAATTCAGAGCCACAAAAATCGAAAATCTGCAAATGTGATCCGATTTCGATGATTGATACGTCTACCAATAGGCGGTGAGACCTGTAATTGTCATACAAACGGCCATTTGGATCTGTCGAATATTTCTACACGTTTCGTGGAAAATTCAATTTTTTTGAAAATCAACTAAACTATAGCCCATAAATTCAGAGCCACAAAAATCGAAAATCTGCAAATGTGATCCGATTTCGATGATTGATACGTCTACCAATAGGCGGTGAGACCTGTAATTGTCATACAAACGGCCGTTTGGATCGATCGAATATTTCTACACGTTTCGTGAAAAATTTAATTTTTTTGAAAATCAACTGAACTATAGCCCACAAATTCAGAGCCACAAAATTCGAAAATCTGCAAATGTGATCCGATTTCGATGATTGATACGTCTACCAATAGGCGGTGAGACCTGTAATTGTCATACAAACGGCCGTTTGGATCGATCGAATATTTCTACACGTTTCGTGGGAAATTAAATTTTTTTGAAAATCAACTGAACTATAGCCCACAAATTCAGAGCCACAAAAATCGAAAATCTGCAAATGTGCTCTGATTTCGATGATTGATACGTCTACCAATAGGCGTTGAGACCTGTAATTGTCATACAAACGGCCATTTGGATCTGTCGAATATTTCTACACGTTTCGTGGAAAATTCAATTTTTTTGAAAATCAACTGAACTATAGCCCACAAATTCAGAGCCACAAAATTCGAAAATCTGCAAATGTGATCCGATTTCGATGATTGATACGTCTATCAATAGGCGGTGAGACCTGTAATTGTCATACAAACGGCAATTTGGATCGATCGAATATTTCTACACGTTTCGTGGAAAATTCAATGCTTTTGAAAATCAACTGAACTATAGCCCATAAATTCAGAGCCACAAAAATCGAAAATCTGCAAATGTGATCCGATTTCGATGATTGATACGTCTACCAATAGGCGGTGAGACCTGTAATTGTCATACAAACGGCCATTAAGATCGGACACATATTTCTATACGTTTCCTGGAAAATTCAATTTTTTTGACAATCAACTGAACTATAGCCCACAAATTCAGAGCCACAAAATTCGAAAATCTGCAAATGTGATCCGATTTCGATAATTGCTACCTCTATAAATAGGCGTTGAGACCTGTAATTGTCATACAAACGGCCATTTGGATCGGTCGAATATTTCTACACGTTTCGTGGAAAATTCAATGCTTTTGAAAATCAACTGAACTATAGCCCATAAATTCAGAGCCACAAAAATCGAAAATCTGCAAATGTGATCCGATTTCGATGATTGATACGTCTACCAATAGGCGGTGAGACCTGTAATTGTCATACAAACGGCCATTTGGATCTGTCGAATATTTCTACACGTTTCGTGGAAAATTCAATTTTTTTGAAAATCAACTGAACTATAGCCCACAAATTCAGAGCCACAAAATTCGAAAATCTGCAAATGTGATCCGATTTCGATGATTGATACGTCTATCAATAGGCGGTGAGACCTGTAATTGTCATACAAACGGCAATTTGGATCGATCGAATATTTCTACACGTTTCGTGGGAAATTCAGTTTTTTTTTAAAATCAACTGAACTATAGCCCACAAATTCAGAGCCACAAAAATCGAAAATCTGCAAATGTGATCCGATTTCGATGATTGATACGTCTACCAATAGGCGGTGAGACCTGTAATTGTTATACAAACGGCCATTTGATCTGTCGAATATTTCTACACGTTTCGTGGAAAATTCAATTTTTTTGAAAATCAACTGAACTATAGCCCATAAATTCAGAGCCACAAAAATCGAAAATCTGCAAATGTGATCCGATTTCGATGATTGATACCTCTATCAATAGGCGGTGAGACCTGTAATTGTCATACAAACGGCCATTTGGATCGATCGAATATTTCTACACATTTCGTGGAAAATTCAATTTTTTTGAAAATCAACTGAACTATAGCCCACAAATTCAGAGCCACAAAAATCGAAAATCTGCAAATGTGATCCGATTTCGATGATTGATACGTCTACCAATAGGCGGTGAGACCTGTAATTGTCATACAAACGGCCATTTGGATCGATCGAATATTTCTACACGTTTCGTGGAAAATTCAATTTTTTTGAAAATCAACTGAACTATAGCCCACAAATTCAGAGCCACAAAATTCGAAAATCTGCAAATGTGATCCGATTTCGATGATTGATACGTCTATCAATAGGCGGTGAGACCTGTAATTGTCATACAAACGGCAATTTGGATCGATCGAATATTTCTACACGTTTCGTGGGAAATTCAGTTTTTTTTTAAAATCAACTGAACTATAGCCCACAAATTCAGAGCCACAAAAATCGAAAATCTGCAAATGTGATCCGATTTCGATGATTGATACGTCTACCAATAGGCGGTGAGACCTGTAATTGTTATACAAACGGCCATTTGATCTGTCGAATATTTCTACACGTTTCGTGGAAAATTCAATTTTTTTGAAAATCAACTGAACTATAGCCCATAAATTCAGAGCCACAAAAATCGAAAATCTGCAAATGTGATCCGATTTCGATGATTGATACCTCTATCAATAGGCGGTGAGACCTGTAATTGTCATACAAACGGCCATTTGGATCGATCGAATATTTCTACACATTTCGTGGAAAATTCAATTTTTTTGAAAATCAACTGAACTATAGCCCACAAATTCAGAGCCACAAAAATCGAAAATCTGCAAATGTGATCCGATTTCGATGATTGATACGTCTACCAATAGGCGTTGAGACCTGCAATTATCGTACAAACGGCCATTTGGATCGGCCGAATATTTCTACACGTTTCGTGGAAAATTCAATTTTTTTGAAAATTAACTGAACTATAGCCCTCCAATTCAGAGCCACAAAAATCGAAAATCTGCAAATGTGATCCGATTTCGATGATTGATACCTCTATCAATAGGCGGTGAGACCTGTAATTGTCATACAAACGGCCATTTGGATCGATCGAATATTTCTACACATTTCGTGGAAAATTCAATTTTTTTGAAAATCAACTGAACTATAGCCCACAAATTCAGAGCCACAAAAATCGAAAATCTGCAAATGTGATCCGATTTCGATGATTGATACGTCTACCAATAGGCGTTGAGACCTGCAATTATCGTACAAACGGCCATTTGGATCGGCCGAATATTTCTACACGTTTCGTGGAAAATTCAATTTTTTTGAAAATCAACTGAACTATAGCCCACAAATTCAGAGCCACAAAAATCGAAAATCTGCAAATGTGATCCGATTTCGATGATTGATACGTCTACCAATAGGCGGTGAGACCTGTAATTGTCATACAAACGGCCATTTGGATCTGTCGAATATTTCTACACGTTTCGTGGAAAATTCAATTTTTTTGAAAATCAACTGAACTATAGCCCACAAATTCAGAGCCACAAAATTCGAAAATCTGCAAATGTGATCCGATTTCGATGATTGATACGTCTATCAATAGGCGGTGAGACCTGTAATTGTCATACAAACGGCAATTTGGATCGATCGAATATTTCTACACGTTTCGTGGGAAATTCAGTTTTTTTTTAAAATCAACTGAACTATAGCCCACAAATTCAGAGCCACAAAAATCGAAAATCTGCAAAGGTGATCCGATTTCGATGATTGATACGTCTACCAATAGGCGGTGAGACCTGTAATTGTTATACAAACGGCCATTTGATCTGTCGAATATTTCTACACGTTTCGTGGAAAATTCAATTTTTTTGAAAATCAACTGAACTATAGCCCATAAATTCAGAGCCACAAAAATCGAAAATCTGCAAATGTGATCCGATTTCGATGATTGATACGTCTACCAATAGGCGTTGAGACCTGCAATTATCGTACAAACGGCCATTTGGATCGGCCGAATATTTCTACACGTTTCGTGGAAAATTCAATTTTTTTGAAAATTAACTGAACTATAGCCCTCCAATTCAGAGCCACAAAATTCTAAAATCTGCAAATGTGATCCGATTTCGATGATTGATACCTCTATCAATAGGCGGTGAGACCTGTAATTGTCATACAAACGGCCATTTGGATCGATCGAATATTTCTACACGTTTCGTGGAAAATTCAATTTTTTTTGAAAATCAACTGAACTATAGCCCACAAATTCAGAGCCACAAAAATCGAAAATCTGCAAATGTGATCCGATTTCGATGATTGATACGTCTATCAATAGGCGTTGAGACCTGCAAATATCGTACAAACGGCCATTTGGATCGGCCGAATATTTCTACACGTTTCGTGGAAAATTCAATTTTTTTGAAAATTAACTGAACTATAGCCCTCCAATTCAGAGCCACAAAATTCGAAAATCTGCAAATGTGATCCGATTTCGATGATTGATACGTCTACCAATAGGCGGTGAGACCTGTAATTGTCGTACAAACGGCCGTTTGGATCGATCGAATATTTCTACACGTTTCGTGGGAAATTAAATTTTTTTGAAAATCAACTGAACTATAGCCCACAAATTCAGAGCCACAAAAATCGAAAATCTGCAAATGTGCTCTGATTTCGATGATTGATACGTCTACCAATAGGCGTTGAGACCTGTAATTGTCATACAAACGGCCATTAAGATCGGACACATATTTCTATACGTTTCCTGGAAAATTCAATTTTTTTGACAATCAACTGAACTATAGCCCACAAATTCAGAGCCACAAAAATCGAAAATTTGCAAATGTGATCAGATTTCGAAAATTCATACCTCTATAAATAGGCGGTGAGACCTGTAATTGTCATACAAACGGCCAATTGGATCGGTCGAATATTTCTACACGTTTCGTGGGAAATTCAATTTTTTTGAAAATCAACTGAACTATAGCCCACAAATTCAGAGCCACAAAAATCGAAAATCTGCAAATGCGTTCTGATTTCGATGATTGATACGTCTACCAATAGGCGTTGAGACCTGTAATTGTTATACAAACGGCCATTAAGATCGGACACATATTTCTATACGTTTCCTGGAAAATTCAATATTTTTGACAATCAACTAAACTATAGCCCACAAATTCAGAGCCACAAAAATCGAAAATTTGCAAATGTGATCAGATTTCGATAATTGCTACCTCTATAAATAGGCGTTGAGACCTGTAATTGTCATACAAACGGCCATTTGGATCGGTCGAATATTTCTACACGTTTCGTGGAAAATTCAATGCTTTTGAAAATCAACTGAACTATAGCCAATAAATTCAGAGCCACAAAAATCGAAAATCTGCAAATGTGATCCGATTTCGATGATTGATACGTCTACCAATAGGCGGTGAGACCTGTAATTGTCATACAAACGGCCATTTGGATCTGTCGAATATTTCTACACGTTTCGTGGAAAATTCAATTTTTTTGAAAATCAACTGAACTATAGCCCACAAATTCAGAGCCACAAAATTCGAAAATCTGCAAATGTGATCCGATTTCGATGATTGATACGTCTATCAATAGGCGGTGAGACCTGTAATTGTCATACAAACGGCAATTTGGATCGATCGAATATTTCTACACGTTCCGTGGGAAATTCAGTTTTTTTTAAAATCAACTGAACTATAGCCCACAAATTCAGAGCCACAAAAATCGAAAATCTGCAAATGTGATCCGATTTCGATGATTGATACGTCTACCAATAGGCGGTGAGACCTGTAATTGTTATACAAACGGCCATTTGGATCTGTCGAATATTTCTACACGTTTCGTGGGAAATTCAGTTTTTTTTGAAAATCAACTGAACTATAGCCCATAAATTCAGAGCCACAAAAATCGAAAATCTGCAAATGTGATCCGATTTCGATGATTGATACGTCTACCAATAGGCGTTGAGACCTGCAATTATCGTACAAACGGCCATTTGGATCGGCCGAATATTTCTACACGTTTCGTGGAAAATTCAATTTTTTTGAAAATTAACTGAACTATAGCCCTCCAATTCAGAGCCACAAAATTCTAAAATCTGCAAATGTGATCCGATTTCGATGATTGATACCTCTATCAATAGGCGGTGAGACCTGTAATTGTCATACAAACGGCCATTTGGATCGATCGAATATTTCTACACATTTCGTGGAAAATTCAATTTTTTTGAAAATCAACTGAACTATAGCCCACAAATTCAGAGCCACAAAAATCGAAAATCTGCAAATGTGATCCGATTTCGATGATTGATACGTCTACCAATAGGCGTTGAGACCTGCAATTATCGTACAAACGGCCATTTGGATCGGCCGAATATTTCTACACGTTTCGTGGAAAATTCAATTTTTTTGAAAATTAACTGAACTATAGCCCTCCAATTCAGAGCCACAAAATTCTAAAATCTGCAAATGTGATCCGATTTCGATGATTGATACGTCTACCAATAGGCGGTGAGACCTGTAATTGTCATACAAACGGCCGTTTGGATCGATCGAATATTTCTACACGTTTCGTGGGAAATTAAATTTTTTTGAAAATCAACTGAACTATAGCCCACAAATTCAGAGCCACAAAAATCGAAAATCTGCAAATGTGCTCTGATTTCGATGATTGATACGTCTACCAATAGGCGTTGAGACCTGTAATTGTCATACAAACGGCCATTAAGATCGGACACATATTTCTATACGTTTCCTGGAAAATTCAATTTTTTTGACAATCAACTGAACTATAGCCCACAAATTCAGAGCCACAAAAATCGAAAATTTGCAAATGTGATCAGATTTCGATAATTGCTACCTCTATAAATAGGCGTTGAGACCTGTAATTGTCATACAAACGGCCATTTGGATCGGTCGAATATTTCTACACGTTTCGTGGAAAATTCAATGCTTTTGAAAATCAACTGAACTATAGCCCATAAATTCAGAGCCACAAAAATCGAAAATCTGCAAATGTGATCCGATTTCGATGATTGATACGTCTACCAATAGGCGGTGAGACCTGTAATTGTCATACAAACGGCCATTTGGATCTGTCGAATATTTCTACACGTTTCGTGGAAAATTCAATTTTTTTGAAAATCAACTGAACTATAGCCCACAAATTCAGAGCCACAAAATTCGAAAATCTGCAAATGTGATCCGATTTCGATGATTGATACGTCTATCAATAGGCGGTGAGACCTGTAATTGTCATACAAACGGCAATTTGGATCGATCGAATATTTCTACACGTTTCGTGGGAAATTCAGTTTTTTTTAAAATCAACTGAACTATAGCCCACAAATTCAGAGCCACAAAAATCGAAAATCTGCAAATGTGATCCGATTTCGATGATTGATACGTCTACCAATAGGCGTTGAGACCTGCAATTATCGTACAAACGGCCATTTGGATCGGCCGAATATTTCTACACGTTTCGTGGAAAATTCAATTTTTTTGAAAATCAACTGAACTATAGCCCTCCAATTCAGAGCCACAAAATTCTAAAATCTGCAAATGTGATCCGATTTCGATGATTGATACCTCTATCAATAGGCGGTGAGACCTGTAATTGTCATACAAACGGCCATTTGGATCGATCGAATATTTCTACACATTTCGTGGAAAATTCAATTTTTTTGAAAATCAACTGAACTATAGCCCACAAATTCAGAGCCACAAAAATCGAAAATCTGCAAATGTGATCCGATTTCGATGATTGATACGTCTACCAATAGGCGGTGAGACCTGTAATTGTCATACAAACGGCCATTTGGATCGATCGAATATTTCTACACATTTCGTGGAAAATTCAATTTTTTTGAAAATCAACTGAACTATAGCCCACAAATTCAGAGCCACAAAAATCGAAAATCTGCAAATGTGATCCGATTTCGATGATTGATACGTCTACCAATAGGCGTTGAGACCTGCAATTATCGTACAAACGGCCATTTGGATCGGCCGAATATTTCTACACGTTTCGTGGAAAATTCAATTTTTTTGAAAATTAACTGAACTATAGCCCTCCAATTCAGAGCCACAAAATTCTAAAATCTGCAAATGTGATCCGATTTCGATGATTGATACCTCTATCAATAGGCGGTGAGACCTGTAATTGTCATACAAACGGCCATTTGGATCGATCGAATATTTCTACACATTTCGTGGAAAATTCAATTTTTTTGAAAATCAACTGAACTATAGCCCACAAATTCAGAGCCACAAAAATCGAAAATCTGCAAATGTGATCCGATTTCGATGATTGATACGTCTACCAATAGGCGTTGAGACCTGCAATTATCGTACAAACGGCCATTTGGATCGGCCGAATATTTCTACACGTTTCGTGGAAAATTCAATTTTTTTGAAAATTAACTGAACTATAGCCCTCCAATTCAGAGCCACAAAATTCTAAAATCTGCAAATATGATCCGATTTCGATGATTGATACCTCTATCAATAGGCGTTGAGACCTGCAATTGTCATACAAACGGCCATTTGGATCGGACACAAATTTCTACACGTTTCATGGAAAATTCAATTTTTTTGAAAATCAACTGAACTATAGCCCATAAATTCAGAGCCACAAAAATCGAAAATCTGCAAATGTGATCCGATTTCGATGATTGATACCTCTATCAATAGGCGGTGAGACCTGTAATTGTCATACAAACGGCCGTTTGGATCGATCGAATATTTCTACACGTTTCGTGGAAAATTCAATTTTTTTGAAAATCAACTGAACTATAGCCCATAAATTCAGAGCCACAAAAATCGAAAATCTGCAAATGTGATCCGATTTCGATGATTGATACGTCTACCAATAGGCGGTGAGACCTGTAATTGTCATACAAACGGCCATTTGGATCTGTCGAATATTTCTACACGTTTCGTGGAAAATTCAATTTTTTTTGAAAATCAACTGAACTATAGCCCACAAATTCAGAGCCACAAAAATCGAAAATCTGCAAATGTGATCCGATTTCGATGATTGATACGTCTACCAATAGGCGTTGAGACCTGCAATTATCGTACAAACGGCCATTTGGATCGGCCGAATATTTCTACACGTTTCGTGGAAAATTCAATTTTTTTGAAAATTAACTGAACTATAGCCCACCAATTCAGAGCCACAAAATTCTAAAATCTGCAAATGTGATCCGATTTCGATGATTGATACCTCTATCAATAGGCGTTGAGACCTGTAATTGTCATACAAACGGCCATTTGGATCGGTCGAATATTTCTACATGTTTCGTGGAAAATTCAATGCTTTTGAAAATCAACTGAACTATAGCCCACCAATTCAGAGCCACAAAATTCTAAAATCTGCAAATGTGATCCGATTTCGATGATTGATACCTCTATCAATAGGCGTTGAGACCTGTAATTGTCATACAAACGGCCATTTGGATCGGTCGAATATTTCTACATGTTTCGTGGAAAATTCAATGCTTTTGAAAATCAACTGAACTATAGCCCACAAATTCAGAGCCACAAAAATCTAAAATCTGCAAATGTGATCCGATTTCGATGATTGATACGTCTACCAATAGGCGTTGAGACCTGCAATTATCGTACAAACGGCCATTTGGATCGGCCGAATATTTCTACACGTTTCGTGGAAAATTCAATTTTTTTGAAAATTAACTGAACTATAGCCCTCCTATTCAGAGCCACAAAATTTTAAAATCTGCAAATGTGATCCGATTTCGATGATTGATACCTCTATCAATAGGCGTTGAGACCTGTAATTGTCATACAAACGGCCATTTGGATCGATCGAATATTTCTACACGTTTCGTGGAAAATTCAATGCTTTTGAAAATCAACTGAACTATAGCCCACAAATTCAGAGCCACAAAAATCGAAAATCTGCAAATGTGATCCGATTTCGATGATTGATACGTCTACCAATAGGCGTTGAGACCTGCAATTATCGTACAAACGGCCATTTGGATCGGCCGAATATTTCTACACGTTTCATGGAAAATTCAATTTTTTTGAAAATCAACTGAACTATAGCCCATAAATTCAGAGCCACAAAAATCGAAAATCTGCAAATGTGATCCGATTTCGATGATTGATACGTCTACCAATAGGCGGTGAGACCTGTAATTGTCATACAAACGGCCATTTGGATCTGTCGAATATTTCTACACGTTTCGTGGAAAATTCAATTTTTTTGAAAATCAACTGAACTATAGCCCACAAATTCAGAGCCACAAAATTCGAAAATCTGCAAATGTGATCCGATTTCGATGATTGATACGTCTATCAATAGGCGTTGAGACCTGTAATTGTCATACAAACGGCAATTTGGATCGATCGAATATTTCTACACGTTTCGTGGGAAATTCAGTTTTTTTTTAAAATCAACTGAACTATAGCCCACAAATTCAGAGCCACAAAAATCGAAAATCTGCAAATGTGATCCGATTTCGATGATTGATACGTCTACCAATAGGCGGTGAGACCTGTAATTGTTATACAAACGGCCATTTGGATCTGTCGAATATTTCTACACGTTTCGTGGAAAATTCAATTTTTTTGAAAATCAACTGAACTATAGCCCACAAATTCAGAGCCACAAAATTCGAAAATCTGCAAATGTGATCCGATTTCGATGATTGATACGTCTACCAATAGGCGGTGAGACCTGCAATTATCGTACAAACGGCCATTTGGATCGGCCGAATATTTCTACACGTTCCAAGGCGAATTCAATTTTTTTGAAAATCAACTGAACTATAGCCCACAAATTCAGAGCCACAAAATTCGAAAATCTGCAAATGTGATCAGATTTCGATAATTGATACCTCTATAAATAGGCGTTGAGACCTGTAATTGTCATACAAACGGCCATTTGGATCAGTCGAATATTTCTACACGTTTCGTGGAAAATTCAATTTTTTTAAAAATCAACTGAACTATAGCCCACAAATTCAGAGCCACAAAAATCGAAAATCTGCAAATGTGATCCGATTTCGATGATTGATACCTATATCAATAGGCGGTGAGACCTGTAATTGTCATACAAACGGCCATTTGGATCGATCGAATATTTCTACACGTCCCATGGATTATTCAATTTTTTTGAAAATCAACTGAACTATAGCCCACAAATTCAGAGCCACAAAATTCGAAAATCTGCAAATGTGATCCGATTTCGATAATTGATACCTCTATAAATAGGCGGTGAGACCTGTAATTTTCATACAAACGGCCATTTGGATCGGCCGAATATTTCTACACGTTTCGTGGAAAATTCAATTTTTTTGAAAATCAACTGAACTATAGCCCACAAATTCAGAGCCACAAAATTCTAAAATCTGCAAATGTGATCCGATTTCGATAATTGATACCTCTATCAATAGGCGTTGAGACCTGTAATTGTCATACAAACGGCCATTTGGATCGGTCGAATATTTCTACACGTTTCGTGGAAAATTCAATTTTTTTGAAAATCAACTGAACTATAGCCCACAAATTCAGAGCCACAAAAATCGAAAATCTGCAAATGTGCTCCGATTTCGATGATTGATACGTCTACCAATAGGCGTTGAGACCTGAAATTATCGTACAAACGGCCATTTGGATCGGCCGAATATTTCTACACGTTTCGTGGAAAATTCAATTTTTTTGAAAATTAACTGAACTATAGCCCACCAATTCAGAGCCACAAAATTCTAAAATCTGCAAATGTGATCCGATTTCGATGATTGATACCTCTATCAATAGGCGTTGAGACCTGTAATTGTCATACAAACGGCCATTTGGATCGGTCGAATATTTCTACATGTTTCGTGGAAAATTCAATGCTTTTGAAAATCAACTGAACTATAGCCCACAAATTCAGAGCCACAAAAATCGAAAATCTGCAAATGTGATCCGATTTCGATGATTGATACGTCTATCAATAGGCGGTGAGACCTGTAATTGTCATACAAACGGCCATTTGGATCGATCGAATATTTCTACACGTTTCGTGGGAAATTCAATTTTTTTTGAAAATCAACTGAACTATAGCCCACAAATTCAGAGCCACAAAAATCGAAAATCTGCAAATGTGATCCGATTTCGATGATTGATACGTCTACCAATAGGCGGTGAGACCTGTAATTGTCATACAAACGGCAATTTGGATCGATCGAATATTTCTACACGTTTCGTGGGAAATTCAATTTTTTTTGAAAATCAACTGAACTATAGCCCATAAATTCAGAGCCACAAAAATCGAAAATCTGCAAATGTGATCCGATTTCGATGATTGATACCTCTATCAATAGGCGGTGAGACCTGTAATTGTCATACAAACGGCCGTTTGGATCGATCGAATATTTCTACACGTTTCGTGGAAAATTCAATTTTTTTGAAAATCAACTGAACTATAGCCCACAAATTCAGAGCCACAAAAATCGAAAATCTGCAAATGTGATCCGATTTCGATGATTGATACCTCTACCAATAGGCGGTGAGACCTGTAATTGTCATACAAACGGCCATTTGGATCGGCCGAATATTTCTACACGTTTCGTGGAAAATTCAATTTTTTTGAAAATCAACTGAACTATAGCCCATAAATTCAGAGCCACAAAAATCGAAAATCTGCAAATGTGATCCGATTTCGATGATTGATACGTCTACCAATAGGCGGTGAGACCTGTAATTGTCATACAAACGGCAATTTGGATCGATCGAATATTTCTACACGTTTCGTGGGAAATTCAATTTTTTTTGAAAATCAACTGAACTATAGCCCATAAATTCAGAGCCACAAAAATCGAAAATCTGCAAATGTGATCCGATTTCGATGATTGATACCTCTATCAATAGGCGGTGAGACCTGTAATTGTCATACAAACGGCCGTTTGGATCGATCGAATATTTCTACACGTTTCGTGGAAAATTCAATTTTTTTGAAAATCAACTGAACTATAGCCCACAAATTCAGAGCCACAAAAATCGAAAATCTGCAAATGTGATCCGATTTCGATGATTGATACCTCTACCAATAGGCGGTGAGACCTGTAATTGTCATACAAACGGCCATTTGGATCTGTCGAATATTTCTACACGTTTCGTGGAAAATTCAATTTTTTTGAAAATCAACTGAACTATAGCCCACAAATTCAGAGCCACAAAAATCGAAAATCTGCAAATGTGATCCGATTTCGATGATTGATACGTCTACCAATAGGCGGTGAGACCTGTAATTGTCATACAAACGGCCGTTTGGATCGATCGAATATTTCTACACGTTTCGTGGGAAAATCAATTTTTTTGAAAATCAACTGAACTATAGCCCACAAATTCAGAGCCACAAAAATCGAAAATCTGCAAAGGTGATCCGATTTCGATGATTGATACGTCTACCAATAGGCGGTGAGACCTGTAATTGTCATACAAACGGCCGTTTGGATCGATCGAATATTTCTACACGTTTCGTGGAAAATTCAATTTTTTTGAAAATCAACTGAACTATAGCCCACAAATTCAGAGCCACAAAAATCGAAAATCTGCAAATGTGATCCGATTTCGATGATTGATACGTCTACCAATAGGCGGTGAGACCTGTAATTGTCATACAAACGGCCGTTTGGATCGATCGAATATTTCTACACGTTTCGTGGAAAATTCAATTTTTTTGAAAATCAACTGAACTATAGCCCACAAATTCAGAGCCACAAAAATCGAAAATCTGCAAATGTGATCCGATTTCGATGATTGATACGTCTACCAATAGGCGGTGAGACCTGTAATTGTCATACAAACGGCCGTTTGGATCGATCGAATATTTCTACACGTTTCGTGGAAAATTCAATTTTTTTGAAAATCAACTGAACTATAGCCCACAAATTCAGAGCCACAAAAATCGAAAATCTGCAAATGTGATCCGATTTCGATGATTGATACGTCTACCAATAGGCGGTGAGACCTGTAATTGTCATACAAACGGCCGTTTGGATCGATCGAATATTTCTACACGTTTCGTGGAAAATTCAATTTTTTTGAAAATCAACTGAACTATAGCCCACAAATTCAGAGCCACAAAAATCGAAAATCTGCAAATGTGATCCGATTTCGATGATTGATACGTCTACCAATAGGCGGTGAGACCTGTAATTGTCATACAAACGGCCGTTTGGATCGATCGAATATTTCTACACGTTTCGTGGAAAATTCAATTTTTTTGAAAATCAACTGAACTATAGCCCACAAATTCAGAGCCACAAAAATCGAAAATCTGCAAAGGTGATCCGATTTCGATGATTGATACGTCTACCAATAGGCGGTGAGACCTGTAATTGTCATACAAACGGCCGTTTGGATCGATCGAATATTTCTACACGTTTCGTGGAAAATTCAATTTTTTTGAAAATCAACTGAACTATAGCCCACAAATTCAGAGCCACAAAAATCGAAAATCTGCAAAGGTGATCCGATTTCGATGATTGATACGTCTACCAATAGGCGGTGAGACCTGTAATTGTCATACAAACGGCCGTTTGGATCGATCGAATATTTCTACACGTTTCGTGGGAAATTCAATTTTTTTGAAAATCAACTGAACTATAGCCCACAAATTCAGAGCCACAAAAATCGAAAATCTGCAAAGGTGATCCGATTTCGATGATTGATACGTCTACCAATAGGCGGTGAGACCTGTAATTGTCATACAAACGGCCGTTTGGATCGATCGAATATTTCTACACGTTTCGTGGGAAATTCAATTTTTTTGAAAATCAACTGAACTATAGCCCACAAATTCAGAGCCACAAAAATCGAAAATCTGCAAAGGTGATCCGATTTCGATGATTGATACGTCTACCAATAGGCGGTGAGACCTGTAATTGTCATACAAACGGCCGTTTGGATCGATCGAATATTTCTACATGTTTCGTGGAAAATTCAATTTTTTTGAAAATCAACTGAACTATAGCCCACAAATTCAGAGCCACAAAAATCGAAAATCTGCAAATGTGATCCGATTTCGATGATTGATACGTCTACCAATAGGCGGTGAGACCTGTAATTGTCATACAAACGGCCGTTTGGATCGATCGAATATTTCTACACGTTTCGTGGAAAATTCAATTTTTTTGAAAATCAACTGAACTATAGCCCACAAATTCAGAGCCACAAAAATCGAAAATCTGCAAATGTGATCCGATTTCGATGATTGATACGTCTACCAATAGGCGGTGAGACCTGTAATTGTCATACAAACGGCCGTTTGGATCGATCGAATATTTCTACACGTTTCGTGGAAAATTCAATTTTTTTGAAAATCAACTGAACTATAGCCCACAAATTCAGAGCCACAAAAATCGAAAATCTGCAAAGGTGATCCGATTTCGATGATTGATACGTCTACCAATAGGCGGTGAGACCTGTAATTGTCATACAAACGGCCGTTTGGATCGATCGAATATTTCTACACGTTTCGTGGAAAATTCAATTTTTTTGAAAATCAACTGAACTATAGCCCACAAATTCAGAGCCACAAAAATCGAAAATCTGCAAAGGTGATCCGATTTCGATGATTGATACGTCTACCAATAGGCGGTGAGACCTGTAATTGTCATACAAACGGCCGTTTGGATCGATCGAATATTTCTACACGTTTCGTGGGAAATTCAATTTTTTGAAAATCAACTGAACTATAGCCCACAAATTCAGAGCCACAAAAATCGAAAATCTGCAAAGGTGATCCGATTTCGATGATTGATACGTCTACCAATAGGCGGTGAGACCTGTAATTGTCATACAAACGGCCGTTTGGATCGATCGAATATTTCTACACGTTTCGTGGGAAATTCAATTTTTTTGAAAATCAACTGAACTATAGCCCACAAATTCAGAGCCACAAAAATCGAAAATCTGCAAAGGTGATCCGATTTCGATGATTGATACGTCTACCAATAGGCGGTGAGACCTGTAATTGTCATACAAACGGCCGTTTGGATCGATCGAATATTTCTACACGTTTCGTGGGAAATTCAATTTTTTTGAAAATCAACTGAACTATAGCCCACAAATTCAGAGCCACAAAAATCGAAAATCTGCAAAGGTGATCCGATTTCGATGATTGATACGTCTACCAATAGGCGGTGAGACCTGTAATTGTCATACAAACGGCCGTTTGGATCGATCGAATATTTCTACACGTTTCGTGGAAAATTCAATTTTTTTGAAAATCAACTGAACTATAGCCCACAAATTCAGAGCCACAAAATTCTAAAATCTGCAAATGTGCTCCGATTTCGATAATTGATACCTCTATCAATAGGCGTTGAGACCTGTAATTGTCATACAAACGGCCATTTGGATCGGTCGAATATTTCTACACGTTTCGTGGAAAATTCAATTTTTTTGAAAATCAACTGAACTATAGCCCACAAATTCAGAGCCACAAAAATCGAAAATCTGCAAATGTGATCCGATTTCGATGATTGATACCTCTATCAATAGGCGTTGAGACCTGTAATTGTCATACAAACGGCCATTTGGATCGGTCGAATATTTCTACATGTTTCGTGGAAAATTCAATGCTTTTGAAAATCAACTGAACTATAGCCCACAAATTCAGAGCCACAAAAATCGAAAATCTGCAAATGTGATCCGATTTCGATGATTGATACGTCTATCAATAGGCGGTGAGACCTGTAATTGTCATACAAACGGCCATTTGGATCGATCGAATATTTCTACACGTTTCGTGGAAATTCAATTTTTTTTGAAAATCAACTGAACTATAGCCCACAAATTCAGAGCCACAAAAATCGAAAATCTGCAAATGTGATCCGATTTCGATGATTGATACGTCTACCAATAGGCGGTGAGACCTGTAATTGTCATACAAACGGCCATTTGGATCGGCCGAATATTTCTACACGTTTCGTGGAAAATTCAATTTTTTTGAAAATCAACTGAACTATAGCCCATAAATTCAGAGCCACAAAAATCGAAAATCTGCAAATGTGATCCGATTTCGATGATTGATACGTCTACCAATAGGCGGTGAGACCTGTAATTGTCATACAAACGGCAATTTGGATCGATCGAATATTTCTACACGTTTCGTGGGAAATTCAATTTTTTTTGAAAATCAACTGAACTATAGCCCATAAATTCAGAGCCACAAAAATCGAAAATCTGCAAATGTGATCCGATTTCGATGATTGATACCTCTATCAATAGGCGGTGAGACCTGTAATTGTCATACAAACGGCCGTTTGGATCGATCGAATATTTCTACACGTTTCGTGGAAAATTCAATTTTTTTGAAAATCAACTGAACTATAGCCCACAAATTCAGAGCCACAAAAATCGAAAATCTGCAAATGTGATCCGATTTCGATGATTGATACGTCTACCAATAGGCGGTGAGACCTGTAATTGTCATACAAACGGCAATTTGGATCGATCGAATATTTCTACACGTTTCGTGGGAAATTCAATTTTTTTTGAAAATCAACTGAACTATAGCCCATAAATTCAGAGCCACAAAAATCGAAAATCTGCAAATGTGATCCGATTTCGATGATTGATACGTCTACCAATAGGCGGTGAGACCTGTAATTGTCATACAAACGGCCATTTGGATCGGCCGAATATTTCTACACGTTTCGTGGAAAATTCAATTTTTTTGAAAATCAACTGAACTATAGCCCATAAATTCAGAGCCACAAAAATCGAAAATCTGCAAAGGTGATCCGATTTCGATGATTGATACGTCTACCAATAGGCGGTGAGACCTGTAATTGTCATACAAACGGCCGTTTGGATCGATCGAATATTTCTACACGTTTCGTGGAAAATTCAATTTTTTTGAAATCAACTGAACTATAGCCCACAAATTCAGAGCCACAAAAATCGAAAATCTGCAAAGGTGATCCGATTTCGATGATTGATACGTCTACCAATAGGCGGTGAGACCTGTAATTGTCATACAAACGGCCGTTTGGATCGATCGAATATTTCTACACGTTTCGTGGAAAATTCAATTTTTTTGAAAATCAACTGAACTATAGCCCACAAATTCAGAGCCACAAAAATCGAAAATCTGCAAATGTGATCCGATTTCGATGATTGATACGTCTACCAATAGGCGGTGAGACCTGTAATTGTCATACAAACGGCCGTTTGGATCGATCGAATATTTCTACACGTTTCGTGGAAAATTCAATTTTTTTGAAAATCAACTGAACTATAGCCCACAAATTCAGAGCCACAAAAATCGAAAATCTGCAAAGGTGATCCGATTTCGATGATTGATACGTCTACCAATAGGCGGTGAGACCTGTAATTGTCATACAAACGGCCGTTTGGATCGATCGAATATTTCTACACGTTTCGTGGAAAATTCAATTTTTTTGAAAATCAACTGAACTATAGCCCACAAATTCAGAGCCACAAAAATCGAAAATCTGCAAAGGTGATCCGATTTCGATGATTGATACGTCTACCAATAGGCGGTGAGACCTGTAATTGTCATACAAACGGCCGTTTGGATCGATCGAATATTTCTACACGTTTCGTGGGAAATTCAATTTTTTTGAAAATCAACTGAACTATAGCCCACAAATTCAGAGCCACAAAAATCGAAAATCTGCAAAGGTGATCCGATTTCGATGATTGATACGTCTACCAATAGGCGGTGAGACCTGTAATTGTCATACAAACGGCGTTTGGATCGATCGAATATTTCTACACGTTTCGTGGGAAATTCAATTTTTTGAAAATCAACTGAACTATAGCCCACAAATTCAGAGCCACAAAAATCGAAAATCTGCAAAGGTGATCCGATTTCGATGATTGATACGTCTACCAATAGGCGGTGAGACCTGTAATTGTCATACAAACGGCCGTTTGGATCGATCGAATATTTCTACACGTTTCGTGGAAAATTCAATTTTTTTGAAAATCAACTGAACTATAGCCCACAAATTCAGAGCCACAAAAATCGAAAATCTGCAAAGGTGATCCGATTTCGATGATTGATACGTCTACCAATAGGCGGTGAGACCTGTAATTGTCATACAAACGGCCGTTTGGATCGATCGAATATTTCTACACGTTTCGTGGAAAATTCAATTTTTTTGAAAATCAACTGATATAGCCCACAAATTCAGAGCCACAAAAATCGAAAATCTGCAAAGGTGATCCGATTTCGATGATTGATACGTCTACCAATAGGCGGTGAGACCTGTAATTGTCATACAAACGGCCGTTTGGATCGATCGAATATTTCTACACGTTTCGTGGAAAATTCAATTTTTTTGAAAATCAACTGAACTATAGCCCACAAATTCAGAGCCACAAAAATCGAAAATCTGCAAATGTGATCCGATTTCGATGATTGATACGTCTACCAATAGGCGGTGAGACCTGTAATTGTCATACAAACGGCCGTTTGGATCGATCGAATATTTCTATACGTTTCGTGGAAAATTCAATTTTTTTGAAAATCAACTGAACTATAGCCCACAAATTCAGAGCCACAAAAATCGAAAATCTGCAAAGGTGATCCGATTTCGATGATTGATACGTCTACCAATAGGCGGTGAGACCTGTAATTGTCATACAAACGGCCGTTTGGATCGATCGAATATTTCTACAACGTTTCGTGGGAAATTCAATTTTTTTGAAAATCAACTGAACTATAGCCCACAAATTCAGAGCCACAAAAATCGAAAATCTGCAAAGGTGATCCGATTTCGATGATTGATACGTCTACCAATAGGCGGTGAGACCTGTAATTGTCATACAAACGGCCGTTTGGATCGATCGAATATTTCTACACGTTTCGTGGAAAATTCAATTTTTTTGAAAATCAACTGAACTATAGCCCACAAATTCAGAGCCACAAAAATCGAAAATCTGCAAATGTGATCCGATTTCGATGATTGATACGTCTACCAATAGGCGGTGAGACCTGTAATTGTCATACAAACGGCCGTTTGGATCGATCGAATATTTCTACACGTTTCGTGGAAAATTCAATTTTTTTGAAAATCAACTGAACTATAGCCCACAAATTCAGAGCCACAAAAATCGAGAATCTGCAAATGTGCTCTGATTTCGATGATTGATACGTCTACCAATAGGCGTTGAGACCTGTAATTGTTATACAAACGGCCATTATGATCGGACACATATTTCTATACGTTTCCTGGAAAATTCAATTTTTTTGACAATCAACTGAACTATAGCCCACAAATTCAGAGCCACAAAATTCTAAAATCTGCAAATGTGCTCCGATTTCGATGATTGATACGTCTACCAATAGGCGGTGAGACCTGTAATTGTCATACAAACGGCCGTTTGGATCGATCGAATATTTCTACTACACGTCCCATGGATTATTCAATTTTTTGAAAATCAACTGAACTATAGCCCACAAATTCAGAGCCACAAAAATCGAAAATCTGCAAATGTGATCCGATTTCGATGATTGATACGTCTACCAATAGGCGGTGAGACCTGTAATTGTCATACAAACGGCCGTTTGGATCGATCGAATATTTCTACACGTTTCGTGGAAAATTCAATTTTTTTGAAAATCAACTGAACTATAGCCCACAAATTCAGAGCCACAAAAATCGAGAATCTGCAAATGTGCTCTGATTTCGATGATTGATACGTCTACCAATAGGCGGTGAGACCTGTAATTGTCATACAAACGGCCGTTTGGATCGATCGAATATTTCTACACGTTTCGTGGGAAATTCAATTTTTTTGAAAATCAACTGAACTATAGCCCACAAATTCAGAGCCACAAAAATCGAAAATCTGCAAAGGTGATCCGATTTCGATGATTGATACGTCTACCAATAGGCGGTGAGACCTGTAATTGTCATACAAACGGCCGTTTGGATCGATCGAATATTTCTACACGTTTCGTGGAAAATTCAATTTTTTTGAAAATCAACTGAACTATAGCCCACAAATTCAGAGCCACAAAAATCGAAAATCTGCAAATGTGATCCGATTTCGATGATTGATACGTCTACCAATAGGCGGTGAGACCTGTAATTGTCATACAAACGGCCGTTTGGATCGATCGAATATTTCTACACGTTTCGTGGAAAATTCAATTTTTTTGAAAATCAACTGAACTATAGCCCACAAATTCAGAGCCACAAAAATCGAGAATCTGCAAATGTGCTCTGATTTCGATGATTGATACGTCTACCAATAGGCGTTGAGACCTGTAATTGTTATACAAACGGCCATTATGATCGGACACATATTTCTATACGTTTCCTGGAAAATTCAATTTTTTTGACAATCAACTGAACTATAGCCCACAAATTCAGAGCCACAAAATTCTAAAATCTGCAAATGTGCTCCGATTTCGATGATTGATACGTCTACCAATAGGCGGTGAGACCTGTAATTGTCATACAAACGGCCGTTTGGATCGATCGAATATTTCTACTACACGTCCCATGGATTATTCAATTTTTTTGAAAATCAACTGAACTATAGCCCACAAATTCAGAGCCACAAAATTCGAAAATCTGCAAATGTGATCCGATTTCGATAATTGATACCTCTATAAATAGGCGGTGAGACCTGTAATTTTCATACCAACGGCCATTTGGATCGGCCGAATATTTCTACACGTTCCATGGAAAATTCAATTTTTTGAAAATCAACTGAACTATAGAACACAAAATTCGAAAATCTGCAAATGTGCTCCGATTTCGATAATTGATACCTCTATCAATAGGCGTTGAGACCTGTAATTGTCATACAAACGGCCATTTGGATCGGTCGAATATTTCTACACGTCCCATGGATTATTCAATTTTTTTGAAAATCAACTGAACTATAGCCCACAAATTCAGAGCCACAAAATTCGAAAATCTGCAATTGTGATCCGATTTCGATAATTGATACCTGTAATTGTCATACAAACGGCCATTTGGATCGGTCGAATATTTCTACACGTCCCATGGATTATTCAATTTTTTTGAAAATCAACTGAACTATAGCCCACAAATTCAGAGCCACAAAATTCGAAAATCTGCAAATGTGCTCCGATTTCGATAATTGATACCTGTAATTGTCATACAAACGGCCGTTTGGATCGATAGAATATTTCTACACGTTTCGTGGGAAATTCAATTTTTTTGAAAATCAACTGAACTATAGCCCACAAATTCAGAGCCACAAAATCGAGAATCTGCAAATGTGATCCGATTTCGATGGTTGATACGTCTATCAATAGGCGTTGAGACCTGCAATTATCGTACAAACGGCCATTTGGATCGGCCGAATATTTCTACACGTTTCGTGGGAAATTCAATTTTTTTGAAAATCAACTGAACTATAGCCCACAAATTCAGAGCCACAAAATTCGAAAATCTGCAAATGTGCTCTGATTTCGATGATTGATACGTCTACCAATAGGCGTTGAGACCTGTAATTGTTATACAAACGGCCATTAAGATCGGACACATATTTCTATACGTTTCCTGGAAAATTCAATGCTTTTGAAAATCAACTGAACTATAGCCCACAAATTCAGAGCCACAAAAATCGAAAATCTGCAAATGTGATCCGATTTCGATGATTGATACGTCTACCAATAGGCGTTGAGACCTGCAATTGTTATACAAACGGCCATTAAGATCGGACACAAATTTCTACACGTTTCATGGAAAATTCAATTTTTTGAAAATCAACTGAACTATAGCCCATAAATTCAGAGCCACAAAAATCGAAAATCTGCAAATGTGCTCCGATTTCGATAATTGATACCTGTAATTGTCATACAAACGGCCATTTGGATCGGCCGAATATTTCTACACGTCCCATGGATTATTCAATTTTTTTGAAAATCAACTGAACTATAGCCCACAAATTCAGAGCCACAAAATTCGAAAATCTGCAAATGTGCTCCTCCGATTTCGATAATTGATACCTGTAATTGTCATACAAACGGCCATTTGGATCGGTCGAATATTTCTACACGTCCCATGGATTATTCAATTTTTTTGAAAATCAACTGAACTATAGCCCACAAATTCAGAGCCACAAAATTCGAAAATCTGCAAATGTGCTCCGATTTCGATAATTGATACCTGTAATTGTCATACAAACGGCCGTTTGGATCGATAGAATATTTCTACACGTTTCGTGGGAAATTCAATTTTTTTGAAAATCAACTGAACTATAGCCCACAAATTCAGAGCCACAAAAATCGAGAATCTGCAAATGTGCTCTGATTTCGATGATTGATACGTCTACCAATAGGCGTTGAGACCTGTAATTGTTATACAAACGGCCATTAAGATCGGACACATATTTCTATACGTTTCCTGGAAAATTCAATTTTTTTGACAATCAACTGAACTATAGCCCACAAATTCAGAGCCACAAAATTCTAAAATCTGCAAATGTGCTCCGATTTCGATGATTGATACGTCTACCAATAGGCGGTGAGACCTGTAATTGTCATACAAACGGCCGTTTGGATCGATCGAATATTTCTACACGTTTCGTAGGAAATTCAATTTTTTTGAAAATCAACTGAACTATAGCCCACAAATTCAGAGCCACAAAAATCGAAAATCTGCAAATGTGATCCGATTTCGATGATTGATACGTCTACCAATAGGCGGTGAGACCTGTAATTGTCATACAAACGGCCATTTGGATCTGTCGAATATTTCTACACGTTCCATGAAAAATTCAATTTTTTTGAAAATCAACTGAACTATAGCCCACAAATTCAGAGCCACAAAATCAGAAATCTGCAAATGTGATCGATTTCGATAATTGATACGTCTACCAATAGGCGTTGAGACCTGCAATTATCGTACAAACGGCTATTTGGATCTGTCGAATATTTCTACACGTTTCGTGGAAAATTCAATTTTTTTGAAAATCAACTGAACTATAGCCCACAAATTCAGAGCCACAAAATTCGAAAATCTGCAAATGTGATCCGATTTCGATAATTGATACCTGTAATTGTCATACAAACGGCCGTTTGGATCGATCGAATATTTCTACACGTTTCGTGGGAAATTCAATTTTTTTGAAAATCAACTGAACTATAGCCCACAAATTCAGAGCCACAAAATTCGAAAATCTGCAAATGTGATCCGATTTCGATAATTGATACCTCTATAAATAGGCGGTGAGACCTGTAATTGTTATACAAACGGCCATTAAGATCGGACACATATTTCTATACGTTTCCTGGAAAATTCAATTTTTTTGACAATCAACTGAACTATAGCCCACAAATTCAGAGCCACAAAATTCGAAAATTTGCAAATGTGATCCGATTTCGATGATTGATACCTCTATCAATAGGCGGTGAGACAGTAATTTTCATACCAACGGCCATTTGGATGGGTCGAATATTTCTACACGTTTCGTGGAAAATTCAATGCTTTTGAAAATCAACTGAACTATAGCCCACAAATTCAGAGCCACAAAAATCGAAAATCTGCAAATGTGATCCGATTTCGATGGTTGATACGTCTATCAATAGGCGTTGAGACCTGCAATTATCGTACAAACGGCCATTTGGATCGGCCGAATATTTCTACACGTTTCGTGGGAAATTCAATTTTTTTGAAAATCAACTGAACTATAGCCCACAAATTCAGAGCCACAAAATTCGAAAATCTGCAAATGTGCTCTGATTTCGATGATTGATACGTCTACCAATAGGCGTTGAGACCTGTAATTGTTATACAAACGGCCATTAAGATCGGACACATATTTCTATACGTTTCCTGGAAAATTCAATGCTTTTGAAAATCAACTGAACTATAGCCCACAAATTCAGAGCCACAAAAATCGAAAATCTGCAAATGTGATCCGATTTCGATGATTGATACGTCTACCAATAGGCGTTGAGACCTGCAATTGTTATACAAACGGCCATTAAGATCGGACACAAATTTCTACACGTTTCATGGAAAATTCAATTTTTTTGAAATCAACTGAACTATAGCCCATAAATTCAGAGCCACAAAAATCGAAAATCTGCAAATGTGATCCGATTTCGATAATTGATACGTCTATCAATAGGCGTTGAGACCTGCAATTATCGTACAAACGGCCATTTGGATCGGCCGAATATTTCTACACGTTTCGTGGAAAATTCAATTTTTTTGAAAATCAACTGAACTATAGCCCACAAATTCAGAGCCACAAAAATCGAAAATCTGCAAATGTGATCCGATTTCGATGATTGATACGTCTATCAATAGGCGGTGAGACCTGTAATTGTCATACAAACGGCCATTTGGATCGATCGAATATTTCTACACGTTTCGTGGAAAATTCAATTTTTTTGAAAATCAACTGAACTATAGCCCACAAATTCAGAGCCACAAAAATCGAAAATCTGCAAATGTGATCCGATTTCGATAATTGAAACGTCTACCAATAGGCGTTGAGACCTGCAATTATCGTACAAACAGCTATTTGGATCTGTCGAATATTTCTACACGTTTCGTGGAAAATTCAATTTTTTTGAAAATCAACTGAACTATAGCCCACAAATTCAGAGCCACAAAATTCGAAAATCTGCAAATGTGATCCGATTTCGATAATTGATACCTGTAATTGTCATACAAACGGCCGTTTGGATCGATCGAATATTTCTACACGTTTCGTTGGAAATTCAATTTTTTTGAAAATCAACTGAACTATAGCCCACAAATTCAGAGCCACAAAATTCGAAAATCTGCAAATGTGATCCGATTTCGATAATTGATACCTCTATAAATAGGCGGTGAGACCTGTAATTGTCATACAAACGGCCAATTGGATCGGTCGAATATTTCTACACGTTTCGTGGAAAATTCAATTTTTTTGAAAATCAACTGAACTATAGCCCACAAATTCAGAGCCACAAAATTCGAAAATCTGCAAATGTGATCCGATTTCGATAATTGATACCTGTAATTGTCATACAAACGGCCGTTTGGATCGATCGAATATTTCTACACGTTTCGTGGGAAATTAAATTTTTTTGAAAATCAACTGAACTATAATAGCCCACAAATTCAGAGCCACAAAATTCGAAAATCTGCAAATGTGATCCGATTTCGATAATTGATACCTCTATAAATAGGCGGTGAGACCTGTAATTGTCATACAAACGGCCAATTGGATCTGTCGAATATTTCTACACGTTTCGTGGAAAATTCAATTTTTTTGAAAATCAACTGAACTATAGCCCACAAATTCAGAGCCACAAAATTCGAAAATCTGCAAATGTGATCCGATTTCGATAATTGATACCTGTAATTGTCATACAAACGGCCAATTGGATCTGTCGAATATTTCTACACGTTTCGTGGAAAATTCAATTTTTTTGAAAATCAACTGAACTATAGCCCACAAATTCAGAGCCATAAAATTCGAAAATCTGCAAATGTGATCCGATTTCGATAATTGATACCTGTAATTGTCATACAAACGGCCAATTGGATCTGTCGAATATTTCTACACGTTTCGTGGAAAATTCAATTTTTTTGAAAATCAACTGAACTATAGCCCACAAATTCAGAGCCATAAAATTCGAAAATCTGCAAATGTGATCCGATTTCGATAATTGATACCTGTAATTGTCATACAAACGGTCGTTTGGATCGATCGAATATTTCTACACGTTTCGTGGGAAATTCAATTTTTTTGAAAATCAACTGAACTATAGCCCACAAATTCAGAGCCACAAAATTCGAAAATCTGCAAATGTGATCCGATTTCGATAATTGATACCTGTAATTGTCATACAAACGGCCAATTGGATCTGTCGAATATTTCTACACGTTTCGTGGAAAATTCAATTTTTTTGAAAATCAACTGAACTATAGCCCACAAATTCAGAGCCATAAAATTCGAAAATCTGCAAATGTGATCCGATTTCGATAATTGATACCTGTAATTGTCATACAAACGGTCGTTTGGATCGATCGAATATTTCTACACGTTTCGTGGGAAATTCAATTTTTTTGAAAATCAACTGAACTATAGCCCACAAATTCAGAGCCACAAAATTCGAAAATCTGCAAATGTGATCCGATTTCGATAATTGATACCTGTAATTGTCATACAAACGGCCGTTTGGATCGATCGAATATTTCTACACGTTTCGTGGAAAATTCAATTTTTTTGAAAATCAACTGAACTATAGCCCACAAATTCAGAGCCACAAAAATCGAGAATCTGCAAATGTGCTCTGATTTCGATGATTGATACGTCTACCAATAGGCGTTGAGACCTGTAATTGTTATACAAACGGCCATTAAGATCGGACACATATTTCTATACGTTTCCTGGAAAATTCAATTTTTTTGACAATCAACTGAACTATAGCCCACAAATTCAGAGCCACAAAAATCGAAAATTTGCAAATGTGATCAGATTTCGATAATTGCTACCTCTATAAATAGGCGTTGAGACCTGTAATTGTCATACAAACGGCCATTTGGATCGGTCGAATATTTCTACACGTTTCGTGGAAAATCCAATGCTTTTGAAAATCAACTGAACTATAGCCCACAAATTCAGAGCCACAAAATTCGAAAATCTGCAAATGTGATCCGATTTCGATGATTGATACGTCTATCAATAGGCGGTGAGACCTGTAATTGTCATACAAACGGCCATTTGGATCGATCGAATATTTCTACACGTTTCGTGGAAAATTCAATTTTTTTGAAAATTAACTGAACTATAGCCCACCAATTCAGAGCCACAAAATTCGAAAATCTGCAAATGTGATCCGATTTCGATAATTGATACCTGTAATTGTCATACAAACGGCCGTTTGGATCGATCGAATATTTCTACACGTTTCGTGGAAAATTCAATTTTTTTGAAAATCAACTGAACTATAGCCCACAAATTCAGAGCCACAAAATTCGAAAATCTGCAAATGTGATCCGATTTCGATGATTGATACGTCTACCAATAGGCGTTGAGACCTGTAATTGTTATACAAACGGCCATTAAGATCGGACACATATTTCTATACGTTTCCAGGAAAATTCAATTTTTTTGACAATCAACTGAACTATAGCCCACAAATTCAGAGCCACAAAAATCGAAAATTTGCAAATGTGATCAGATTTCGATAATTGCTACCTCTATAAATAGGCGTTGAGACCTGTAATTGTCATACAAACGGCCATTTGGATCGGTCGAATATTTCTACACGTTTCGTGGAAAATTCAATGCTTTTGAAAATCAACTGAACTATAGCCCACAAATTCAGAGCCACAAAAATCGAAAATCTGCAAATGTGATCCGATTTCGATGATTGATACGTCTACCAATAGGCGTTGAGACCTGCAATTGTTATACAAACGGCCATTAAGATCGGACACAAATTTCTACACGTTTCATGGAAAATTCAATTTTTTTGAAAATCAACTGAACTATAGCCCACAAATTCAGAGCCACAAAAATCGAAAATCTGCAAATGTGATCCGATTTCGATGATTGATACGTCTATCAATAGGCGGTGAGACCTGTAATTGTCATACAAACGGCCATTTGGATCGATCGAATATTTCTACACGTTTCGTAGAAAATTCAATTTTCTTGAAAATCAACTGAACTATAGCCCACAAATTCAGAGCCACAAAATTCGAAAATCTGCAAATGTGATCCGATTTCGATGATTGATACGTCTACCAATAGGCGGTGAGACCTGTAATTGTCATACAAACGGCCGTTTGGATCGATCGAATATTTCTACACGTTTCGTGGGAAATTCAATTTTTTTGAAAATCAACTGAACTATAGCCCACAAATTCAGAGCCACAAAATTCGAAAATCTGCAAATGTGATCCGATTTCGATAATTGATACCTCTATAAATAGGCGGTGAGACCTGTAATTGTCATACAAACGGCCAATTGGATCGGTCGAATATTTCTACACGTTTCGTGGAAAATTCAATTTTTTTTAAAATCAACTGAACTATAGCCCACAAATTCAGAGCCACAAAAATCGAAAATCTGCAAATGTGCTCTGATTTCGATGATTGATACGTCTACCAATAGGCGTTGAGACCTGTAATTGTTATACAAACGGCCATTAAGATCGGACACATATTTCTATACGTTTCCTGGAAAATTCAATTTTTTTGACAATCAACTGAACTATAGCCCACAAATTCAGAGCCACAAAAATCGAAAATTTGCAAATGTGATCAGATTTCGATAATTGCTACCTCTATAAATAGGTGTTGAGACCTGTAATTGTCATACAAACGGCCATTTGGATCAGTCGAACATTTCTACACGTTTCGTGGAAAATTGAATTTTTTTAAAAATCAACTGAAGAGCCCACAAATTCAGAGCCACAAAATTCGAAAATCTGCAAATGTGATCCGATTTCGATGATTGATACCTCTATCAATAGACGGTGAGACCTGTAATTGTCATACAAACGGCCATTTGGATCGATCGAATATTTCTACACGTCCCATGGATTATTCAATTTTTTTGAAAATCAACTGAACTATAGCCCACAAATTCAGAGCCACAAAAATCGAAAATTTGCAAATGTGATCAGATTTCGATAATTGCTACCTCTATAAATAGGCGTTGAGACCTGTAATTGTTATACAAACGGCCATTTGGATCGGTCGAATATTTCTACACGTTTCGTGGAAAATTCAATGCTTTTGAAAATCAACTGAACTATAGCCCATAAATTCAGAGCCACAAAAATCGAAAATCTGCAAATGTGATCCGATTTCGATGATAGATACCTCTATCAATAGGCGGTGAGACCTGTAATTGTCATACAAACGGCCATTTGGATCGATCGAATATTTCTACACGTTTCGTGGAAAATTCAATTTTTTTGACAATCAACTGAACTATAGCCCACAAATTCAGAGCCACAAAAATCGAAAATCTGCAAATGTGATCCGATTTCGATGATTGATACGTCTACCAATAGGCGTTGAGACCTGCAATTGTTATACAAACGGCCATTAAGATCGGACACAAATTTCTACACGTTTCATGGAAAATTCAATTTTTTTGAAAATCAACTGAACTATAGCCCATAAATTCAGAGCCACAAAAATCGAAAATTTGCAAATGTGATCAGATTTCGATAATTGCTAACTCTATAAATAGGCGTTGAGACCTGTAATTGTCATACAAACGGCCATTTGGATCGGTCGAATATTTCTACACGTTTCGTGGAAAATTCAATGCTTTTGAAAATCAACTGAACTATAGCCCATAAATTCAGAGCCACAAAAATCGAAAATCTGCAAATGTGATCCGATTTCGATGATAGATACCTCTATCAATAGGCGGTGAGACCTGTAATTGTCATACAAACGGCCATTTGGATCGATAGAATATTTCTACACGTTTCGTGGAAAATTCAATTTTTTTGACAATCAACTGAACTATAGCCCACAAATTCAGAGCCACAAAAATCGAAAATCTGCAAATGTGATCCGATTTCGATGATTGATAC
>CAUVYM010000289.1:0-31676 GCA_963556165.1 Tipula helvola
TACGTAGTACAGTACGCCACCGAAAGAGCACGCATTTATTAAATGTGTTTATATAAATTTATATTAAAATTATTTTTATCATAATTCTGATAATCTAGACCATCGATTAAGCCAATAAAATAATAAAATTTTAACAAAAAATTTGTTTGCACAAAATTACGGTCTCGTGGTATACTACGTAGTACAGTACGCCACCGAAAGAGCACGCATTTATTAAATGTGTTTATATAAATTTATATTAAAATTATTTTTATCATAATTCTGATAATCTAGAGCATCGATTAAGCCAATAAAATAATAAAATTTTAACAAAAAATTTGTTTGCACAAAATTACGGTCTCGTAGTATACTACGTAGTACAGTACGCCACCGAAAGAGCACGCATTTATTAAATGTGTTTATATAAATTTATATTAAAATTATTTTTATCATAATTCTGATAATCTAGAGCATCGATTAAGCCAATAAAATAATAAAATTTTAACAAAAAATTTGTTTGCACAAAATTACGGTCTCGTGGTATACTACGTAGTACAGTACGCCACCGAAAGAGCACGCATTTATTAAATGTGTTTATATAAATTTATATTAAAATTATTTTTATCATAATTCTGATAATCTAGAGCATCGATTAAGCCAATAAAATAATAAAATTTTAACAAAAAATTTGTTTGCACAAAATTACAGTACGCCACCGAAAGAGCACGCATTTATTAAATGTGTTTATATAAATTTATATTAAAATTATTTTTATCATAATTCTGATAATCTAGAGCATCGATTAAGCCAATAAAATAATAAAATTTTAACAAAAAATTTGTTTGCACAAAATTACGGTCTCGTAGTAGTATACTACGTAGTACAGTACGCCACCGAAAGAGCACGCATTTATTAAATGTGTTTATATAAATTTATATTAAAATTATTTTTAACATAATTCTGATAATCTAGAGCATCGATTAAGCCAATAAAATAATAAAATTTTAACAAAAAATTTGTTTGCACAAAATTACAGTCTCGTAGTATACTACGTAGTACAGTACGCCACCGAAAGAGCACGCATTTATTAAATGTGTTTATATAAATTTATATTAAAATTATTTTTATCATAATTCTGATAATCTAGAGCATCGATTAAGCCAATAAAATAATAAAATTTTAACAAAAAATTTGTTTGCACAAAATTACGGTCTCGTAGTATACTACGTAGTACAGTACGCCACCGAAAGAGCACGCATTTATTAAATGTGTTTATATAAATTTATATTAAAATTATTTTTATCATAATTCTGATAATCTAGAGCATCGATTAAGCCAATAAAATAATAAAATTTTAACAAAAAATTTGTTTGCACAAAATTACGGTCTCGTGGTATACTACGTAGTACAGTACGCCACCGAAAGAGCACGCATTTATTAAATGTGTTTATATAAATTTATATTAAAATTATTTTTATCATTATTCTGATAATCTAGAGCATCGATTAAGCCAATAAAATAATAAAATTTTAACAAAAAATTTGTTTGCACAAAATTACTGTCTCGTAGTATACTACGTAGTACAGTACGCCACCGAAAGAGCACGCATTTATTAAATGTGTTTATATAAATTTATATTAAAATTATTTTTATCATAATTCTGATAATCTAGAGCATCGATTAAGCCAATAAAATAATAAAATTTTAACAAAAAATTTGTTTGCACAAAATTACGGTCTCGTGGTATACTACGTAGTACAGTACGCCACCGAAAGAGCACGCATTTATTAAATGTGTTTATATAAATTTATATTAAAATTATTTTTATCATAATTCTGATAATCTAGAGCATCGATTAAGCCAATAAAATAATAAAATTTTAACAAAAAATTTGTTTGCACAAAATTACGGTCTCGTAGTATACTACGTAGTACAGTACGCCACCGAAAGAGCACGCATTTATTAAATGTGTTTATATAAATTTATATTAAAATTATTTTTATCATAATTCTGATAATCTAGAGCATCGATTAAGCCAATAAAATAATAAAATTTTAACAAAAAATTTGTTTGCACAAAATTACGGTCTCGTAGTATACTACGTAGTACAGTACGCCACCGAAAGAGCACGCATTTATTAAATGTGTTTATATAAATTTATATTAAAATTATTTTTATCATAATTCTGATAATCTAGAGCATCGATTAAGCCAATAAAATAATAAAATTTTAACAAAAAATTTGTTTGCACAAAATTACGGTCTCGTAGTATACTACGTAGTACAGTACGCCACCGAAAGAGCACGCATTTATTAAATGTGTTTATATAAATTTATATTAAAATTATTTTTATCATAATTCTGATAATCTAGAGCATCGATTAAGCCAATAAAATAATAAAATTTTAACAAAAAATTTGTTTGAACAAAATTACGATCTCGTAGTATACTACGTAGTACGGTACGCCACCGAAAGAGCACGCATTTATTAAATGTGTTTATATAAATTTATATTAAAATTATTTTTATCATAATTCTGATAATCTAGAGCATCGATTAAGCCAATAAAATAATCAAATTTTAACAAAAAATTTGTTTGCACAAAATTACGGTCTCGTAGTATACTACGTAGTACAGTACGCCACCGAAAGAGCACGCATTTATTAAATGTGTTTATATAAATTTATATTAAAATTATTTTTATCATAATTCTGATAATCTAGAGCATCGATTAAGCCAATAAAATAATAAAATTTTAACAAAAAATTTGTTTGCACAAAATTACGGTCTCGTGGTTTACTACGTAGTACAGTACGCCACCGAAAGAGCACGCATTTATTAAATGTGTTTATATAAATTTATATTAAAATTATTTTTATCATAATTCTGATAATCTAGAGCATCGATTAAGCCAATAAAATAATAAAATTTTAACAAAAAATTTGTTTGCACAAAATTACGGTCTCGTAGTATACTACGTAGTACAGTACGCCACCGAAAGAGCACGCATTTATTAAATGTGTTTATATAAATTTATATTAAAATTATTTTTATCATAATTCTGATAATCTAGAGCATCGATTAAGCCAATAAAATAATAAAATTTTAACAAAAAATTTGTTTGCACAAAATTACGGTCTCGTAGTAGTATACTACGTAGTACAGTACGCCACCGAAAGAGCACGCATTTATTAAATGTGTTTATATAAATTTACATATATTAAAATTATTTTTATCATAATTCTGATAATCTAGAGCATCGATTAAGCCAATAAAATAATAAAATTTTAACAAAAAATTTGTTTGCACAAAATTACGGTCTCGTGGTATACTACGTAGTACAGTACGCCACCGAAAGAGCACGCATTTATTAAATGTGTTTATATAAATTTATATTAAAATTATTTTTATCATAATTCTGATAATCTAGAGCATCGATTAAGCCAACAAAATAATAAAATTTTAACAAAAAATTTGTTTGCACAAAATTACGGTCTCGTAGTATACTACGTAGTACAGTACGCCACCGAAAGAGCACGCATTTATTAAATGTGTTTTTATAAATTTATATTAAAATTATTTTTATCATAATTCTGATAATCTAGAGCATCGATTAAGCCAATAAAATAATAAAATTTTAACAAAAAATTTGTTTGCACAAAATTACGGTCTCGTAGTATACTACGTAGTACAGTACGCCACCGAAAGAGCACGCATTTATTAAATGTGTTTATATAAATTTATATTAAAATTATTTTTATCATAATTCTGATAATCTAGAGCATCGATTAAGCCAATAAAATAATAAAATTTTAACAAAAATTTTTTTTGCACAAAATTACGGTCTCGTGGTATACTACGTAGTACAGTACGCCACCGAAAGAGCACGCATTTATTAAATGTGTTTATATAAATTTATATTAAAATTATTTTTATCATAATTCTGATAATCTAGAGCATCGATTAAGCCAATAAAATAATAAAATTTTAACAAAAAATTTGTTTGAACAAAATTACGATCTCGTAGTATACTACGTAGTACGGTACGCCACCGAAAGAGCACGCATTTATTAAATGTGTTTATATAAATTTATATTAAAATTATTTTTATCATAATTCTGATAATCTAGAGCATCGATTAAGCCAATAAAATATTAAAATTTTAACAAAAAATTTGTTTGCACAAAATTACGGTCTCGTAGTATACTACGTAGTACAGTACGCCACCGAAAGAGCACGCATTTATTAAATGTGTTTATATAAATTTATATTAAAATTATTTTTATCATAATTCTGATAATCTAGAGCATCGATTAAGCCAATAAAATAATAAAATTTTAACAAAAAATTTGTTTGCACAAAATTACGGTCTCGTAGTATACTACGTAGTACAGTACGCCACCAAAAGAGCACGCATTTATTAAATGTGTTTATATAAATTTATATTAAAATTATTTTTATCATAATTCTGATAATCTAGAGCATCGATTAAGCCAATAAAATATTAAAATTTTAACAAAAAATTTGTTTGCACAAAATTATGGTCTCGTAGTATACTACGTAGTACAGTACGCCACCGAAAGAGCACGCATTTATTAAATGTGTTTATATAAATTTATATTAAAATTATTTTTATCATAATTCTGATAATCTAGAGCATCGATTAAACCAATAAAATAATAAAATTTTAACAAAAAATTTGTTTGCACAAAATTACGGTCTCGTAGTAGTATACTACGTAGTACAGTACGCCACCGAAAGAGCACGCATTTATTAAATGTGTTTATATAAATTTATATTAAAATTATTTTTATCATAATTCTGATAATCTAGAGCATCGATTAAGCCAATAAAATAATAAAATTTTAACAAAAAATTTGTTTGCACAAAATTACGGTCTCGTGGTATACTACGTAGTACAGTACGCCACCGAAAGAGCACGCATTTATTAAATGTGTTTATATAAATTTATATTAAAATTATTTTTATCATAATTCTGATAATCTAGAGCATCGATTAAGCCAATAAAATAATAAAATTTTAACAAAAAATTTGTTTGCACAAAATTACGGTCTCGTAGTATACTACGTAGTACAGTACGCCACCGAAAGAGCACGCATTTATTAAATGTGTTTATATAAATTTATATTAAAATTATTTTTATCATAATTCTGATAATCTAGAGCATCGATTAAGCCAATAAAATAATAAAATTTTAACAAAAAATTTGTTTGCACAAAATTACGGTCTCGTAGTATACTACGTAGTACGCCACCGAAAGAGCACGCATTTATTAAATGTGTTTATATAAATTTATATTAAAATTATTTTTATCATAATTCTGATAATCTAGAGCATCGATTAAGCCAATAAAATAATAAAATTTTAACAAAAAATTTGTTTGCACAAAATTACGGTCTCGTGGTATACTACGTAGTACAGTACGCCACCGAAAGAGCACGCATTTATTAAATGTGTTTATATAAATTTATATTAAAATTATTTTTATCATAATTCTGATAATCTAGAGCATCGATTAAGCCAATAAAATAATAAAATTTTAACAAAAAATTTGTTTACACAAAATTACGGTCTCGTAGTATACTACGTACGCCACCGAAAGAGCACGCATTTATTAAATGTGTTTATATAAATTTATATTAAAATTATTTTTATCATAATTCTGATAATCTAGAGCATCGATTAAGCCAATAAAATAATAAAATTTTAACAAAAAATTTGTTTGCACAAAATTACGGTCTCGTGGTATACTACGTAGTACAGTACGCCACCGAAAGAGCACGCATTTATTAAATGTGTTTATATAAATTTATATTAAAATTATTTTTATCATAATTCTGATAATCTAGAGCATCGATTAAGCCAATAAAATAATAAAATTTTAACAAAAAATTTGTTTGCACAAAATTACGGTCTCGTAGTATACTACGTAGTACAGTACGCCACCGAAAGAGCACGCATTTATTAAATGTGTTTATATAAATTTATATTAAAATTATTTTTATCATAATTCTGATAATCTAGAGCATCGATTAAGCCAATAAAATAATAAAATTTTAACAAAAAATTTGTTTGCACAAAATTACAGTACGCCACCGAAAGAGCACGCATTTATTAAATGTGTTTATATAAATTTATATTAAAATTATTTTTATCATAATTCTGATAATCTAGAGCATCGATTAAGCCAATAAAATAATAAAATTTTAACAAAAAATTTGTTTGCACAAAATTACGGTCTCGTGGTATACTACGTAGTACAGTACGCCACCGAAAGAGCACGCATTTATTAAATGTGTTTATATAAATTTATATTAAAATTATTTTTATCATAATTCTGATAATCTAGAGCATCGATTAAGCCAATAAAATAATAAAATTTTAACAAAAAATTTGTTTGCACAAAATTACGGTCCTCGTAGTATACTACGTAGTACAGTACGCCACCGAAAGAGCACGCATTTATTAAATGTGTTTATATAAATTTATATTAAAATTATTTTTATCATAATTCTGATAATCTAGAGCATCGATTAAGCCAATAAAATAATAAAATTTTAACAAAAAATTTGTTTGCACAAAATTACGGTCTCGTAGTATACTACGTAGTACAGTATGCCACCGAAAGAGCACGCATTTATTAAATGTGTTTATATAAATTTATATTAAAATTATTTTTATCATAATTCTGATAATCTAGAGCATCGATTAAGCCAATAAAATATTAAAATTTTAACAAAAAATTTGTTTGCACAAAATTACGGTCTCGTAGTATACTACGTAGTACAGTACGCCACCGAAAGAGCACGCATTTATTAAATGTGTTTATATAAATTTATATTAAAATTATTTTTATCATAATTCTGATAATCTAGAGCATCGATTAAGCCAATAAAATAATAAAATTTTAACAAAAAATTTGTTTGCACAAAATTACGGTCTCGTAGTATACTACGTAGTACAGTACGCCACCGAAAGAGCACGCATTTATTAAATGTGTTTATATAAATTTATATTAAAATTATTTTTATCATAATTCTGATAATCTAGAGCATCGATTAAGCCAATAAAATAATAAAATTTTAACAAAAAATTTGTTTGCACAAAATTACGGTCTCGTGGTATACTACGTAGTACAGTACGCCACCGAAAGAGCACGCATTTATTAAATGTGTTTATATAAATTTATATTAAAATTATTTTTATCATAATTCTGATAATGTAGAGCATCGATTAAGCCAATAAAATAATAAAATTTTAACAAAAAATTTGTTTGCACAAAATTACGGTCTCGTAGTATACTACGTAGTACAGTACGCCACCGAAAGAGCACGCATTTATTAAATGTGTTTATATAAATTTATATTAAAATTATTTTTATCATAATTCTGATAATCTAGAGCATCGATTAAGCCAATAAAATAATAAAATTTTAACAAAAAATTTGTTTGCACAAAATTACGGTCTCGTAGTATACTACGTAGTACAGTACGCCACCGAAAGAGCACGCATTTATTAAATGTGTTTCTATAAATTTATATTAAAATTATTTTTATCATAATTCTGATAATCTAGAGCATCGATTAAGCCAATAAAATAATAAAATTTTAACAAAAAATTTGTTTGCACAAAATTACGGTCTCGTGGTATACTACGTAGTACAGTACGCCACCGAAAGAGCACGCATTTATTAAATGTGTTTATATAAATTTATATTAAAATTATTTTTATCATAATTCTGATAATCTAGAGCATCGATTAAGCCAATAAAATAATAAAATTTTAACAAAAAATTTGTTTGCACAAAATTACGGTCTCGTAGTATACTACGTAGTACAGTACGCCACCGAAAGAGCACGCATTTATTAAATGTGTTTATATAAATTTATATTAAAATTATTTTTATCATAATTCTGATAATCTAGAGCATCGATTAAGCCAATAAAATATTAAAATTTTAACAAAAAATTTGTTTGCACAAAATTATGGTCTCGTAGTATACTACGTAGTACAGTACGCCACCGAAAGAGCACGCATTTATTAAATGTGTTTATATAAATTTATATTAAAATTATTTTTATCATATTTCTGATAATCTAGAGCATCGATTAAGCCAATAAAATAATAAAATTTTAACAAAAAATTTGTTTGCACAAAATTACGGTCTCGTAGTATACTACGTAGTACAGTACGCCACCGAAAGAGCACGCATTTATTAAATGTGTTTATATAAATTTATATTAAAATTATTTTTATCATAATTCTGATAATCTAGAGCATCGATTAAGCCAATAAAATAATAAAATTTTAACAAAAAATTTGTTTGCACAAAATTACGGTCTCGTGGTATACTACGTAGTACAGTACGCCACCGAAAGAGCACGCATTTATTAAATGTGTTTATATAAATTTATATTAAAATTATTTTTATCATAATTCTGATAATCTAGAGCATCGATTAAGCCAATAAAATAATAAAATTTTAACAAAAAATTTGTTTGCACAAAATTACGGTCTCGTAGTAATAATTTTAATATAAATTTATATAAACACATTTAATAAATGCGTGCTCTTTCGGTGGCGTACTGTACTACGTAGTATACCACGAGACCGTAATTTTGTGCAAACAAATTTTTTGTTAAAATTTTTATATTTTATTGGCTTAATCGATGCTCTAGATTATCAGAATTATGATAAAAATAATTTTAATATAAATTTATATAAACACATTTAATAAATGCGTTCTCTTTCGGTGGCGTACTGTACTACGTAGTATACTACGAGACCGTAATTTTGTGCAAACAAATTTTTTGTTAAAATTTTATTATTTTGTTGGCTTAATCGATGCTCTAGATTATCAGAATTATGATAAAAATAATTTTAATATAAATTTATATAAACACATTTAATAAATGCGTGCTCTTTCGGTGGCGTACTGTACTACGTATGATAGTATACTACGAGACCGTAATTTTGTGCAAACAAATTTTTTGTTAAAATTTTAATATTTTATTGGCTTAATCGATGCTCTAGATTATCAGAATTATGATAAAAATAATTTTAATATAAATTTATATAAACACATTTAATAAATGCGTGCTCTTTCGGTGGCGTACTGTACTACGTAGTATACCACGAGACCGTAATTTTGTGCAAACAAATTTTTTGTTAAAATTTTAATATTTTATTGGCTTAATTGATGCTCTAGATTATCAGAATTATGATAAAATAATTTTAATATAAATTTATATAAACACATTTAATAAATGCGTGCTCTTTCGGTGGCGTACTGTACTACGTAGTATACTACGAGACCGTAATTTTGTGCAAACAAATTTTTTGTTAAAATTTTATTATTTTATTGGCTTAATCGATGCTCTAGATTATCAGAATTATGATAAAAATAATTTTAATATAAATTTATATAAACACATTTAATAAATGCGTGCTCTTTCGGTGGCGTACTGTACTACGTAATATACTACGAGACCATAATTTTGTGCAAACAAATTTTTTGTTAAAATTTTAATATTTTATTGGCTTAATCGATGCTCTAGATTATCAGAATTATGATAAAAATAATTTTAATATAAATTTATATAAACACATTTAATAAATGCGTGCTCTTTCGGTGGCGTACTGTACTACGTAGTATACTACGAGACCGTAATTTTGTGCAAACAAATTTTTTGTTAAAATTTTATTATTTTATTGGCTTAATCGATGCTCTAGATTATCAGAATTATGATAAAAATAATTTTAATATAAATTTATATAAACACATTTAATAAATGCGAGCTCTTTCGGTGGCGTACTGTACTACGTAGTATACCACGAGACCGTAATTTTGTGCAAACAAATTTTTTGTTAAAATTTTAATATTTTATTGGCTTAATCGATGCTCTAGATTATCAGAATTATGATAAAAATAATTTTAATATAAATTTATATAAACACATTTAATAAATGCGTGCTCTTTCGGTGGCGTACTGTACTACGTAGTATACTACGAGACCGTAATTTTGTGCAAACAAATTTTTTGTTAAAATTTTATTATTTTATTGGCTTAATCGATGCTCTAGATTATCAGAATTATGATAAAAATAATTTTAATATAAATTTATATAAACACATTTAATAAATGCGTGCTCTTTCGGTGGCGTACTGTACTACGTAGTATACAACGAGACCATAATTTTGTGCAAACAAATTTTTTGTTAAAATTTTAATATTTTATTGGCTTAATCGATGCTCTAGATTATCAGAATTATGATAAAAATAATTTTAATATAAATTTATATAAACATATTTAATAAATGCGTGCTCTTTCGGTGGCGTACTGTACTACGTAGTATACTACGAGACCGTAATTTTGTGTAAACAAATTTTTTGTTAAAATTTTGTTATTATATTGGCTTAATCGATGCTCTAGATTATCAGAATTATGATAAAAATAATTTTAATATAAATTTATATAAAGACATTTAATAAATGCGTGCTCTTTCGGTGGCGTACTGTACTACGTAGTATACTACGAGACCGTAATTTTGTGCAAACAAATTTTTTGTTAAAATTTTAATATTTTATTGGCTTAATCGATGCTCTAGATTATCAGAATTATGATAAAAATAATTTTAATATAAATTTATATAAACACATTTAATAAATGCGTGCTCTTTCGGTGGCGTACTGTACTACGTAGTATACTACGAGACCATAATTTTGTGCAAACAAATTTTTTGTTAAAATTTTAATATTTTATTGGCTTAATCGATGCCCTAGATTATCAGAATTATGATAAAAATAGCAATCTTCTTTCCTTCGGGTTTACAGCCAATAAATAAAACAACTTCAGTTACGACGACGTTTCGGTAATTTTATTACCTTCTTCAGGTCGTTAAATGAAAACAATTTAAATAAAAATCTCTCCCATATAATCGTGTATGATATACACAAACAATAAAAATAGAAATAGATTATATACACTAAAAATAGAAATTGTGGTCCTGTTTTAAAATTCCTCTATAGTCCTCAAAAAGAAAAAACAACAATATTGTTCTTTTTATGTCAAAAGTTGACTTTTGACATAAAAAGAACAATATTGTTGTTTTTTCTTTTTGAGGACTATAGAGGAATTTTAAAACAGGACCACAATTTCTATTTTTAGTGTATATAATCTATTTCTATTTTTATTGTTTGTGTATATCATACACGATTATATGGGAGAGATTTTTATTTAAATTGTTTTCATTTAACGACCTGAAGAAGGTAATAAAATTACCGAAACGTCGTCGTAACTGAAGTTGTTTTATTTATTGGCTGTAAACCCGAAGGAAAGAAGATTGCTAAAATATATCCAGCCGTTAGAAGTGTTGATATGATAAAAATAATTTAATATAAATTTATATAAACACATTTAATAAATGCGTGCTCTTTCGGTGGCGTACTGTACTACGTAGTATACTACGAGACCGTAATTTTGTGCAAACAAATTTTTTGTTAAAATTTTATTATTTTATTGGCTTAATCGATGCTCTAGATTATCAGAATTATGATAAAAATAATTTTAATATAAATTTATATAAACACATTTAATAAATGCGTGCTCTTTCGGTGGCGTACTGTACTACGTAGTATACTACGAGACCGTAATTTTGTGCAAACAAATTTTTTGTTAAAATTTTATTATTTTATTGGCTTAATCGATGCTCTACATTATCAGAATTATGATAAAAATAATTTTAATATAAATTTATATAAACACATTTAATAAATGCGTGCTCTTTCGGTGGCGTACTGTACTACGTAGTATACTACGAGACCGTAATTTTGTGCAAACAAATTTTTTGTTAAAATTTTAATATTTTATTGGCTTAATCGATGCTCTAGATTATCAGAATTATGATAAAAATAATTTTAATATAAATTTATATAAACACATTTAATAAATGCGTGCTCTTTCGGTGGCGTACTGTACTACGTAGTATACTACGAGACCGTAATTTTGTGCAAACAAATTTTTTGTTAAAATTTTATTATTTTATTGGCTTAATCGATGCTCTAGATTATCAGAATTATGATAAAAATAATTTTAATATAAATTTATATAAACACATTTAATAAATGCGTGCTCTTTCGGTGGCGTACTGTACTACGTAGTATACTACGAGACCGTAATTTTGTGCAAACAAATTTTTTGTTAAAATTTTAATATTTTATTGGCTTAATCGATGCTCTAGATTATCAGAATTATGATAAAAATAATTTTAATATAAATTTATATAAACACATTTAATAAATGCGTGCTCTTTCGGTGGCGTACTGTACTACGTAGTATACTACGAGACCGTAATTTTGTGCAAAGAAATTTTTTGTTAAAATTTTATTATTTTATTGGCTTAATCGATGCTCTAGATTATCAGAAATATGATAAAAATAATTTTAATATAAATTTATATAAACACATTTAATAAATGCGTGCTCTTTCGGTGGCGTACTACGTAGTATACTACGAGACCATAATTTTGTGCAAACAAATTTTTTGTTAAAATTTTATTATTTTATTGGTTTAATCGATGCTCTAGATTATCAGAATTATGATAAAAATAATTTTAATATAAATTTATATAAACACATTTAATAAATGCGTGCTCTTTCGGTGGCGCACTGTACTACGTAGTATACTACTAGACCATAATTTTGTGCAAACAAATTTTTTGTTAAAATTTTAATATTTTATTGGCTTAATCGATGCTCTAGATTATCAGAATTATGATAAAAATAATTTTAATATAAATTTATATAAACACATTTAATAAATGCGTGCTCTTTCGGTGGCGTACTGTACTACGTAGTATACTACGAGACCGTAATTTTGTGCAAACAAATTTTTTGTTAAAATTTTATTATTTTATTGGCTTAATCGATGCTCTAGATTATCAGAATTATGATAAAAATAATTTAATATAAATTTATATAAACACATTTAATAAATGCGTGCTCTTTCGGTGGCGTACTGTACTACGTAGTATACTACGAGACCGTAATTTTGTGCAAACAAATTTTTTGTTAAAATTTTATTATTTTATTGGCTTAATCGATGCTCTAGATTATCAGAATTATGATAAAAATAATTTTAATATAAATTTATATAAACACATTTAATAAATGCGTGCTCTTTCGGTGGCGTACTGTACTACGTAGTATACTACGAGACCGTAATTTTGTGCAAACAAATTTTTTGTTAAAGTTTTAATATTTTATTGGCTTAATCGGTGCTCTAGATTATCAGAACTATGATAAAAATAATTTTAATATAAATTTATATAAACACATTTAATAAATACGTGCTCTTTCGGTGGCGTACTGTACTACGTAGTATACTACGAGACCGTAATTTTGTGCAAACAAATTTTTTGTTAAAATTTTATTATTTTATTGGCTTAATCGATGCTCTAGATTATCAGAATTATGATAAAAATAATTTTAATATAAATTTATATAAACACATTTAATAAATACGTGCTCTTTCGGTGGCGTACTGTACTACGTAGTATACTACGAGACCGTAATTTTGTGCAAACAAATTTTTTGTTAAAATTTTATTATTTTATTGGCTTAATCGATGCTCTACATTATCAGAATTATGATAAAAATAATTTTAATATAAATTTATATAAACACATTTAATAAATGCGTGCTCTTTCGGTGGCGTACTGTACTACGTAGTGTACTAAGAGACCGTAATTTTGTGCAAACAAATTTTTTGTTAAAATTTTATTATTTTATTGGCTTAATCGATGCTCTAGATTATCAGAATTATGATAAAAATAATTTTAATATAAATTTATATAAACACATTTAATAAATGCGTGCTCTTTCGGTGGCGTACTGTACTACGTAGTATACTACGAGACCGTAATTTTGTGCAAACAAATTTTTTGTTAAAATTTTATTATTTTATTGGTTTAATCGATGCTCTAGATTATCAGAATTATGATAAAAATAATTTTAATATAAATTTATATAAATACATTTAATAAATGCGTGCTCTTTCGGTGGTGTACTGTACTACGTAGTATACTACGAGACCATAATTTTGTGCAAACAAATTTTTTGTTAAAATTTTAATATTTTATTGGCTTAATCGATGCTCTATATTATCAGAATTATGATAAAAATAATTTTAATATAAATTTATATAAACACATTTAATAAATACGTGCTCTTTCGGTGGCGTACTGTACTACGTAGTATACTACGAGACCGTAATTTTGTGCAAACAAATTTTTTGTTAAAATTTTATTATTTTATTGGCTTAATCGATGCTCTAGATTATCAGAATTATGATAAAAATAATTTTAATATAAATTTATATAAACACATTTAATAAATACGTGCTCTTTCGGTGGCGTACTGTACTACGTAGTATACCACGAGACCGTAATTTTGTGCAAACAAATTTTTTGTTAAAATTTTAATATTTTATTGGCTTAATCGATGCTCTAGATTATCAGAATTATGATAAAAATAATTTTAATATAAATTTATATAAACACATTTAATAAATGCGTGCTCTTTCGGTGGCGTACTGTACTACGTAGTATACTACGAGACCGTAATTTTGTGCAAACAAATTTTTTGTTAAAATTTTAATATTTTGTTGGCTTAATCGATGCTCTAGATTATCAGAATTATGATAAAAATAATTTTAATATAAATTTATATAAACACATTTAATAAATGCGTGCTCTTTCGGTGGCGTACTGTACTACGTAGTATACTACGAGACCGTAATTTTGTGCAAACAAATTTTTTGTTAAAATTTTAATATTTTATTGGCTTAATCGGTGCTCTAGATTATCAGAATTATGATAAAAATAATTTGAATATAAATTTATATAAACACATTTAATAAATACGTGCTCTTTCGGTGGCGTACTGTACTACGTAGTATACCACGAGACCGTAATTTTGTGCAAACAAATTTTTTGTTAAAATTTTATTATTTTATTGGCTTAATCGATGCTCTAGATTATCAGAATTATGATAAAAATAATTTTAATATAAATTTATATAAACACATTTAATAAATGCGTGCTCTTTCGGTGGCGTACTGTACTACGTAGTATACTACGAGACCATAATTTTGTGCAAACAAATTTTTTGTTAAAATTTTATTATTTTATTGGCTTAATCGATGCTCTAGATTATCAGAATTATGATAAAAATAATTTTAATATAAATTTATATAAACACATTTAATAAATGCGTGCTCTTTCGGTGGCGTACTGTACTACGTAGTATACTACGAGACCGTAATTTTGTGCAAACAAATTTTTTGTTAAAATTTTATTATTTTATTGGCTTAATCGATGCTCTAGATTATCAGAATTATGATAAAAATAATTTTAATATAAATTTATATAAACACATTTAATAAATGCGTGCTCTTTCGGTGGCGTACTGTACTACGTAGTATACTACGAGACCGTAATTTTGTGCAAACAAATTTTTTGTTAAAATTTTATTATTTTATTGGCTTAATCGATGCTCTAGATTATCAGAATTATGATAAAAATAATTTTAATATAAATTTATATAAACACATTTAATAAATGAGTGCTCTTTCGGTGGCGTACTGTACTACGTAGTATACTACGAGACCGTAATTTTGTGCAAACAAATTTTTTGTTAAAGTTTTAATATTTTATTGGCTTAATCGGTGCTCTAGATTATCAGAATTATGATAAAAATAATTTTAATATAAATTTATATAAACACATTTAATAAATACGTGCTCTTTCGGTGGCGTACTGTACTACGTAGTATACTACGAGACCGTAATTTTGTGCAAACAAATTTTTTGTTAAAATTTTATTATTTTATTGGCTTAATCGATGCTCTAGATTATCAGAATTATGATAAAAATAATTTTAATATAAATTTATATAAACACATTTAATAAATACGTGCTCTTTCGGTGGCGTACTGTACTACGTAGTATACTACGAGACCGTAATTTTGTGCAAACAAATTTTTTGTTAAAATTTTATTATTTTATTGGCTTAATCGATGCTCTACATTATCAGAATTATGATAAAAATAATTTTAATATAAATTTATATAAACACATTTAATAAATGCGTGCTCTTTCGGTGGCGTACTGTACTACGTAGTATACTACGAGACCGTAATTTTGTGCAAACAAATTTTTTGTTAAAATTTTATTATTTTATTGGCTTAATCGATGCTCTAGATTATCAGAATTATGATAAAAATAATTTTAATATAAATTTATATAAACACATTTAATAAATGCGTGCTCTTTCGGTGGCGTACTGTACTACGTAGTATACTACGAGACCGTAATTTTGTGCAAACAAATTTTTTGTTAAAATTTTATTATTTTATTGGTTTAATCGATGCTCTAGATTATCAGAATTATGATAAAAATAATTTTAATATAAATTTATATAAACACATTTAATAAATGCGTGCTCTTTCGGTGGCGTACTGTACTACGTAGTATACTACGAGACCATAATTTTGTGCAAACAAATTTCTTGTTAAAATTTTAATATTTTATTGGCTTAATCGATGCTCTAGATTATCAGAATTATGATAAAAATAATTTTAATATAAATTTATATAAACACATTTAATAAATACGTGCTCTTTCGGTGGCGTACTGTACTACGTAGTATACTACGAGACCGTAATTTTGTGCAAACAAATTTTTTGTTAAAATTTTATTATTTTATTGGCTTAATCGATGCTCTAGATTATCAGAATTATGATAAAAATAATTTTAATATAAATTTATATAAACACATTTAATAAATACGTGCTCTTTCGGTGGCGTACTGTACTACGTAGTATACCACGAGACCGTAATTTTGTACAAACAAATTTTTTGTTAAAATTTTAATATTTTATTGGCTTAATCGATGCTCTAGATTATCAGAATTATGATAAAAATAATTTTAATATAAATTTATATAAACACATTTAATAAATGCCTTCTCTTTCGGTGGCGTACTGTACTACGTAGTATACTACGAGACCGTAATTTTGTGCAAACAAATTTTTTGTTAAAATTTTAATATTTTATTGGCTTAATCGATGCTCTAGATTATCAGAATTATGATAAAAATAATTTTAATATAAATTTATATAAACACATTTAATAAATGCGTGCTCTTTCGGTGGCGTACTGTACTACGTAGTATACTACGAGACCGTAATTTTGTGCAAACAAATTTTTTGTTAAAATTTTAATATTTTATTGGCTTAATCGGTGCTCTAGATTATCAGAATTATGATAAAAATAATTTTAATATAAATTTATATAAACACATTTAATAAATACGTGCTCTTTCGGTGGCGTACTGTACTACGTAGTATACCACGAGACCGTAATTTTGTGCAAACAAATTTTTTGTTAAAATTTTATTATTTTATTGGCTTAATCGATGCTCTAGATTATCAGAATTATGATAAAAATAATTTTAATATAAATTTATATAAACACATTTAATAAATGCGTGCTCTTTCGGTGGCGTACTGTACTACGTAGTATACTACGAGACCATAATTTTGTGCAAACAAATTTTTTGTTAAAATTTTATTATTTTATTGGCTTAATCGATGCTCTAGATTATCAGAATTATGATAAAAATAATTTTAATATAAATTTATATAAACACATTTAATAAATGCGTGCTCTTTCGGAGGCGTACTGTACTACGTAGTATACTACGAGACCGTAATTTTGTGCAAACAAATTTTTTGTTAAAATTTTATTATTTTATTGGCTTAATCGATGCTCTAGATTATCAGAATTATGATAAAAATAATTTTAATATAAATTTATATAAACACATTTAATAAATGCGTGCTCTTTCGGTGGCGTACTGTACTACGTAGTATACTACGAGACCGTAATTTTGTGCAAACAAATTTTTTGTTAAAATTTTATTATTTTATTGGCTTAATCGATGCTCTAGATTATCAGAATTATGATAAAAATAATTTTAATATAAATTTATATAAACACATTTAATAAATACGTGCTCTTTCGGTGGCGTACTGTACTACGTAGTATACTACGAGACCATAATTTTGTGCAAACAAATTTTTTGTTAAAATTTTAATATTTTATTGGCTTAATCGATGCTCTAGATTATCAGAATTATGATAAAAATAATTTTAATATAAATTTATATAAACACATTTAATAAATGCGTGCTCTTTCGGTGGCGTACTGTACTACGTAGTATACTACGAGACCGTAATTTTGTGCAAACAAATTTTTTTTTAAATTTTATTATTTTATTGGCTTAATCGATGCTCTAGATTATCAGAATTATGATAAAAATAATTTTAATATAAATTTATATAAACACATTTAATAAATGCGTGCTCTTTCGGTGGCGTACTGTACTACGTAGTATACCACGAGACCGTAATTTTGTGCAAACAAATTTTTTGTTAAAATTTTAATATTTTATTGGCTTAATCGATGCTCTAGATTATCAGAATTATGATAAAAATAATTTTAATATAAATTTATATAAACACATTTAATAAATGCGTGCTCTTTCGGTGGCGTACTGTACTACGTAGTATACCACGAGACCGTAATTTTGTGCAAACAAATTTTTTGTTAAAATTTTATTATTTTATTGGCTTAATCGATGCTCTAGATTATCAGAATTATGATAAAAATAATTTTAATATAAATTTATATAAACACATTTAATAAATGCGTGCTCTTTCGGTGGCGTACTGTACTACGTAGTATACTACGAGACCGTAATTTTGTGCAATCAAATTTTTTGTTAAAATTTTAATATTTTATTGGCTTAATCGATGCTCTAGATTATCAGAATTATGATAAAAATAATTTTAATATAAATTTATATAAACACATTTAATAAATGCGTGCTCTTTCGGTGGCGTACTGTACTATGTAGTATACTACGAGACCGTAATTTTGTGCAAACAAATTTTTTGTTAAAATTTTATTATTTTATTGGCTTAATCGATGCTCTAGATTATCAGAATTATGATAAAAATAATTTTAATATAAATTTATATAAACACATTTAATAAATGCGTGCTCTTTCGGTGGCGTACTGTACTACGTAGTATACTACGAGACCGTAATTTTGTGCAAACAAATTTTTTGTTAAAATTTTATTATTTTATTGGCTTAATCGATGCTCTAGATTATCAGAATTATGATAAAAATAATTTTAATATAAATTTATATAAACACATTTAATAAATGCGTGCTCTTTCGGTGGCGTACTGTACTACGTAGTATACTACGAGACCGTAATTTTGTGCAAACAAATTTTTTGTTAAAATTTTATTATTTTATTGGCTTAATCGATGCTCTAGATTATCAGAATTATGATAAAAATAATTTTAATATAAATTTATATAAACACATTTAATAAATACGTGCTCTTTCGGTGGCGTACTGTACTACGTAGTATACTACGAGACCATAATTTTGTGCAAACAAATTTTTTGTTAAAATTTTAATATTTTATTGGCTTAATCGATGCTCTAGATTATCAGAATTATGATAAAAATAATTTTAATATAAATTTATATAAACACATTTAATAAATACGTGCTCTTTCGGTGGCGTACTGTACTACGTAGTATACTACGAGACCGTAATTTTGTGCAAACAAATTTTTTGTTAAAATTTTATTATTTTATTGGCTTAATCGATGCTCTAGATTATCAGAATTATGATAAAAATAATTTTAATATAAATTTATATAAACACATTTAATAAATGCGTGCTCTTTCGGTGGCGTACTGTACTACGTAGTATACCACGAGACCGTAATTTTGTGCAAACAAATTTTTTGTTAAAATTTTAATATTTTATTGGCTTAATCGATGCTCTAGATTATCAGAATTATGATAAAAATAATTTTAATATAAATTTATATAAACACATTTAATAAATGCGTGCTCTTTCGGTGGCGTACTGTACTACGTAGTATACTACGAGACCGTAATTTTGTACAAACAAATTTTTTGTTAAAATTTTAATATTTTGTTGGCTTAATCGATGCTCTAGATTATCAGAATTATGATAAAAATAATTTTAATATAAATTTATATAAACACATTTAATAAATGCGTGCTCTTTCGGTGGCGTACTGTACTCGTAGTATACTACGAGACCGTAATTTTGTGCAAACAAATTTTTTGTTAAAGTTTTAATATTTTATTGGCTTAATCGGTGCTCTAGATTATCAGAATTATGATAAAAATAATTTTAATATAAATTTATATAAACACATTTAATAAATGCGTGCTCTTTCGGTGGCGTACTGTACTATGTAGTATACTACGAGACCGTAATTTTGTGCAAACAAATTTTTTGTTAAAATTTTATTATTTTATTGGCTTAATCGATGCTCTAGATTATCAGAATTATGATAAAAATAATTTTAATATAAATTTATATAAACACATTTAATAAATGCGTGCTCTTTCGGTGGCGTACTGTACTACGTAGTATACTACGAGACCGTAATTTTGTGCAAACAAATTTTTTGTTAAAATTTTATTATTTTATTGGCTTAATCGATGCTCTAGATTATCAGAATTATGATAAAAATAATTTTAATATAAATTTATATAAACACATTTAATAAATGCGTGCTCTTTCGGTGGTGTACTGTACTACGTAGTATACTACGAGACCGTAATTTAGTGCAAACAAATTTTTTGTTAAAATTTTATTATTTTATTGGCTTAATCGATGCTCTAGATTATCAGAATTATGATAAAAATAATTTTAATATAAATTTATATAAACACATTTAATAAATGCGTGCTCTTTCGGTGGCGTACTGTACTACGTAGTATACCACGAGACCGTAATTTTGTGCAAACAAATTTTTTGTTAAAATTTTATTATTTTATTGGCTTAATCGATGCTCTAGATTATCAGAATTATGATAAAAATAATTTTAATATAAATTTATATAAACACATTTAATAAATGCGTGCTCTTTCGGTGGCGTACTGTACTACGTAGTATACTACGAGACCGTAATTTTGTGCAAACAAATTTTTTGTTAAAATTTTAATATTTTATTGACTTAATCGATGCTCTAGATTATCAGAATTATGATAAAAATAATTTTAATATAAATTTATATAAACACATTTAATAAATGCGTGCTCTTTCGGTGGCGTACTGTACTATGTAGTATACTACGAGACCGTAATTTTGTGCAAACAAATTTTTTGTTAAAATTTTATTATTTTATTGGCTTAATCGATGCTCTAGATTATCAGAATTATGATAAAAATAATTTTAATATAAATTTATATAAACACATTTAATAAATGCGTGCTCTTTCGGTGGCGTACTGTACTACGTAGTATACTACGAGACCGTAATTTTGTGCAAACAAATTTTTTGTTAAAATTTTATTATTTTATTGGCTTAATCGATGCTCTAGATTATCAGAATTATGATAAAAATAATTTTAATATAAATTTATATAAACACATTTAATAAATGCGTGCTCTTTCGGTGGCGTACTGTACTACGTAGTATACTACGAGACCGTAATTTCGTGCAAATAAATTTTTTGTTAAAATTTTATTATTTTATTGGCTTAATCGATGCTCTAGATTATCAGAATTATGATAAAAATAATTTTAATATAAATTTATATAAACACATTTAATAAATACGTGCTCTTTCGGTGGCGTACTGTACTACGTAGTATACCACGAGACCATAATTTTGTGCAAACAAATTTTTTGTTAAAATTTTAATATTTTATTGGCTTAATCGATGCTCTAGATTATCAGAATTATGATAAAAATAATTTTAATATAAATTTATATAAACACATTTAATAAATACGTGCTCTTTCGGTGGCGTACTGTACTACGTAGTATACTACGAGACCGTAATTTTGTGCAAACAAATTTTTTGTTAAAATTTTATTATTTTATTGGCTTAATCGATGCTCTAGATTATCAGAATTATGATAAAAATAATTTTAATATAAATTTATATAAACACATTTAATAAATGCGTGCTCTTTCGGTGGCGTACTGTACTACGTAGTATACCACGAGACCGTAATTTTGTGCAAACAAATTTTTTGTTAAAATTTTAATATTTTATTGGCTTAATCGATGCTCTAGATTATCAGAATTATGATAAAAATAATTTTAATATAAATTTATATAAACACATTTAATAAATGCGTGCTCTTTCGGTGGCGTACTGTACTACGTAGTATACTACGAGACCGTAATTTTGTGCAAACAAATTTTTTGTTAAAATTTTAATATTTTGTTGGCTTAATCGATGCTCTAGATTATCAGAATTATGATAAAAATAATTTTAATATAAATTTATATAAACACATTTAATAAATGCGTGCTCTTTCGGTGGCGTACTGTACTACGTAGTATACTACGAGACCGTAATTTTGTGCAAACAAATTTTTTGTTAAAATTTCAATATTTTATTGGCTTAATCGGTGCTCTAGATTATCAGAATTATGATAAAAATAATTTTAATATAAATTTATATAAACACATTTAATAAATACGTGCTCTTTCGGTGGCGTACTGTACTACGTAGTATACCACGAGACCGTAATTTTGTGCAAACAAATTTTTTGTTAAAATTTTATTATTTTATTGGCTTAATCGATGCTCTAGATTATCAGAATTATGATAAAAATAATTTTAATATAAATTTATATAAACACATTTAATAAATGCGTGCTCTTTCGGTGGCGTACTGTACTACGTAGTATACTACGAGACCATAATTTTGTGCAAACAAATTTTTTGTTAAAATTTTATTATTTTATTGGCTTAATCGATGCTCTAGATTATCAGAATTATGATAAAAATAATTTTAATATAAATTTATATAAACACATTTAATAAATGCGTGCTCTTTCGGTGGCGTACTGTACTACGTAGTATACTACGAGACCGTAATTTTGTGCAAACAAATTTTTTGTTAAAATTTTATTATTTTATTGGCTTAATCGATGCTCTAGATTATCAGAATTATGATAAAAATAATTTTAATATAAATTTATATAAACACATTTAATAAATGCGTGCTCTTTCGGTGGCGTACTGTACTACGTAGTATACTACGAGACCGTAATTTTGTGCAAACAAATTTTTTGTTAAAATTTTATTATTTTATTGGCTTAATCGATGCTCTAGATTATCAGAATTATGATAAAAATAGTTTTAATATAAATTTATATAAACACATTTAATAAATGCGTGCTCTTTCGGTGGCGTACTGTACTACGTAGTATACTACGAGACCAGAATTTTGTGCAAACAAATTTTTTGTTAAAATTTTAATATTTTATTGGCTTAATCGATGCTCTAGATTATCAGAATTATGATAAAAATAATTTTAATATAAATTTATATAAACACATTTAATAAATGCGTGCTCTTTCGGTGGCGTACTGTACTACGTAGTATACTACGAGACCGTAATTTTGTGCAAACAAATTTTTTTTTTAAATTTTATTATTTTATTGGCTTAATCGATGCTCTAGATTATCAGAATTATGATAAAAATAATTTTAATATAAATTTATATAAACACATTTAATAAATGCGTGCTCTTTCGGTGGCGTACTGTACTACGTAGTATACCACGAGACCGTAATTTTGTGCAAACAAATTTTTTGTTAAAATTTTAATATTTTATTGGCTTAATCGATGCTCTAGATTATCAGAATTATGATAAAAATAATTTTAATATAAATTTATATAAACACATTTAATAAATGCGTGCTCTTTCGGTGGCGTACTGTACTACGTAGAATACCACGAGACCGTAATTTTGTGCAAACAAATTTTTTGTTAAAATTTTATTATTTTATTGGCTTAATCGATGCTCTAGATTATCAGAATTATGATAAAAATAATTTTAATATAAATTTATATAAACACATTTAATAAATGCGTGCTCTTTCGGTGGCGTACTGTACTACGTAGTATACTACGAGACCGTAATTTTGTGCAAACAAATTTTTTGTTAAAATTTTATTATTTTATTGGCTTAATCGATGCTCTAGATTATCAGAATTATGATAAAAATAATTTTAATATAAATTTATATAAACACATTTAATAAATGCGTGCTCTTTCGGTGGCGTACTGTACTACGTAGTATACTACGAGACCGTAATTTTGTGCAAACAAATTTTTTGTTAAAATTTTATTATTTTATTGGCTTAATCGATGCTCTAGATTATCAGAATTATGATAAAAATAATTTTAATATAAATTTATATAAACACATTTAATAAATACGTGCTCTTTCGGTGGCGTACTGTACTACGTAGTATACTACGAGACCATAATTTTGTGCAAACAAATTTTTTGTTAAAATTTTAATATTTTATTGGCTTAATCGATGCTCTAGATTACCAGAATTATGATAAAAATAATTTTAATATACATTTATATAAACACATTTAATAAATACGTGCTCTTTCGGTGACGTACTGTACTACGTAGTATACTACGAGACCGTAATTTTGTGCAAACAAATTTTTTGTTAAAATTTTAATATTTTGTTGGCTTAATCGATGCTCTAGATTATCAGAATTATGATAAAAATAATTTTAATATAAATTTATATAAACACATTTAATAAATGCGTGCTCTTTCGGTGGCGTACTGTACTACGTAGTATACTACGAGACCGTAATTTTGTGCAAACAAATTTTTTGTTAAAGTTTTAATATTTTATTGGCTTAATCGGTGCTCTAGATTATCAGAATTATGATAAAAATAATTTTAATATAAATTTATATAAACACATTTAATAAATGCGTGCTCTTTCGGTGGCGTACTGTACTATGTAGTATACTACGAGACCGTAATTTTGTGCAAACAAATTTTTTGTTAAAATTTTATTATTTTATTGGCTTAATCGATGCTCTAGATTATCAGAATTATGATAAAAATAATTTTAATATAAATTTTATATAAACACATTTAATAAATGCGTGCTCTTTCGGTGGCGTACTGTACTACGTAGTATACTACGAGACCGTAATTTTGTGCAAACAAATTTTTTGTTAAAATTTTATTATTTTATTGGCTTAATCGATGCTCTACATTATCAGAATTATGATAAAAATAATTTTAATATAAATTTATATAAACACATTTAATAAATGCGTGCTCTTTCGGTGGCGTACTGTACTACGTAGTATACTATGATACGAGACCGTAATTTTGTGCAAACAAATTTTTTGTTAAAATTTTATTATTTTATTGGCTTAATCGATGCTCTAGATTATCAGAATTATGATAAAAATAATTTTAATATAAATTTATATAAACACATTTAATAAATGCATGCTCTTTCGGTGGCGTACTGTACTACGTAGTATACAACGAGACCGTAATTTTGTGCAAACAAATTTTTTGTTAAAATTTTATTATTTTATTGGCTTAATCGATGCTCTAGATTATCAGAATTATGATAAAAATAATTTTAATATAAATTTATATAAACACATTTAATAAATGCGTGCTCTTTCGGTGGCGTACTGTACTATGTAGTATACTACGAGACCGTAATTTTGTGCAAACAAATTTTTTGTTAAAATTTTATTATTTTATTGGCTTAATCGATGCTCTAGATTATCAGAATTATGATAAAAATAATTTTAATATAAATTTATATAAACACATTTAATAAATGCGTGCTCTTTCGGTGGCGTACTGTACTACGTAGTATACTACGAGACCATAATTTTGTGCAAACAAATTTTTTGTTAAAATTTTAATATTTTATTGGCTTAATCGATGCTCTAGATTATCAGAATTATGATAAAAATAATTTTAATATAAATTTATATAAACACATTTAATAAATGCGTGCTCTTTCGGTGGCGTACTGTACTACGTAGTATACTACGAGACCGTAATTTTGTGCAAACAAATTTTTTGTTAAAATTTTATTATTTTATTGGCTTAATCGATGCTCTAGATTATCAGAATTATGATAAAAATAATTTTAATATAAATTTATATAAACACATTTAATAAATGCGTGCTCTTTCGGTGGCGTACTGTACTACGTAGTATACTACGAGACCATAATTTTGTGCAAACAAATTTTTTGTTAAAATTTTAATATTTTATTGGCTTAATCGATGCCCTAGATTATCAGAATTATGATAAAAATAATTTTAATATAAATTTATATAAACACATTTAATAAATGCGTGCTCTTTCGGTGGCGTACTGTACTACGTAGTATACTACGAGACCGTAATTTTGTGCAAACAAATTTTTTGTTAAAATTTTATTATTTTATTGGCTTAATCGATGCTCTAGATTATCAGAATTATGATAAAAATAATTTTAATATAAATTTATATAAACACATTTAATAAATGCGTGCTCTTTCGGTGGCGTACTGTACTACGTAGTATACTACGAGACCGTAATTTTGTGCAAACAAATTTTTTGTTAAAATTTTATTATTTTATTGGCTTAATCGATGCTCTAGATTATCAGAATTATGATAAAAATAATTTTAATATAAATTTATATAAACACATTTAATAAATGCGTGCTCTTTCGGTGGCGTACTGTACTACGTAGTATACCACGAGACCGTAATTTTGTGCAAACAAATTTTTTGTTAAAATTTTAATATTTTATTGGCTTAATCGATGCTCTAGATTATCAGAATTATGATAAAAATAATTTTAATATAAATTTATATAAACACATTTAATAAATGCGTGCTCTTTCGGTGGCGTACTGTACTACGTAGTATACTACGAGACCGTAATTTTGTGCAAACAAATTTTTTGTTAAAATTTTATTATTTTGTTGGCTTAATCGATGCTCTAGATTATCAGAATTATGATAAAAATAATTTTAATATAAATTTATATAAACACATTTAATAAATGCGTGCTCTTTCGGTGGCGTACTGTACTACGTAGTATACTACGAGACCGTAATTTTGTGCAAACAAATTTTTTGTTAAAATTTTAATATTTTATTGGCTTAATCGATGCTCTAGATTATCAGAATTATGATAAAAATAATTTTAATATAAATTTATATAAACACATTTAATAAATGCGTGCTCTTTCGGTGGCGTACTGTACTACGTAGTATACCACGAGACCGTAATTTTGTGCAAACAAATTTTTTGTTAAAATTTTAATATTTTATTGGCTTAATCGATGCTCTAGATTATCAGAATTATGATAAAAATAATTTTAATATAAATTTATATAAACACATTTAATAAATGCGTGCTCTTTCGGTGGCGTACTGTACTACGTAGTATACTACGAGACCGTAATTTTGTGCAAACAAATTTTTTGTTAAAATTTTATTATTTTATTGGCTTAATCGATGCTCTAGATTATCAGAATTATGATAAAAATAATTTTAATATAAATTTATATAAACACATTTAATAAATGCGTGCTCTTTCGGTGGCGTACTGTACTACGTAGTATAATACGAGACCATAATTTTGTGCAAACAAATTTTTTGTTAAAATTTTAATATTTTATTGGCTTAATCGATGCTCTAGATTATCAGAATTATGATAAAAATAATTTTAATATAAATTTATATAAACACATTTAATAAATGCGTGCTCTTTCGGTGGCGTACTGTATTACGTAGTATACTACGAGACCGTAATTTTGTGCAAACAAATTTTTTGTTAAAATTTTATTATTTTATTGGCTTAATCGATGCTCTAGATTATCAGAATTATGATAAAAATAATTTTAATATAAATTTATATAAACACATTTAATAAATGCGAGCTCTTTCGGTGGCGTACTGTACTACGTAGTATACCACGAGACCGTAATTTTGTGCAAACAAATTTTTTGTTAAAATTTTAATATTTTATTGGCTTAATCGATGCTCTAGATTATCAGAATTATGATAAAAATAATTTTAATATAAATTTATATAAACACATTTAATAAATGCGTGCTCTTTCGGTGGCGTACTGTACTACGTAGTATACTACGAGACCGTAATTTTGTGCAAACAAATTTTTTGTTAAAATTTTATTATTTTATTGGCTTAATCGATGCTCTACATTATCAGAATTATGATAAAAATAATTTTAATATAAATTTATATAAACACATTTAATAAATGCGTGCTCTTTCGGTGGCGTACTGTACTACGTAGTATACTACGAGACCGTAATTTTGTGCAAACAAATTTTTTGTTAAAATTTTATTATTTTATTGGCTTAATTGATGCTCTAGATTATCAGAATTATGATAAAAATAATTTTAATATAAATTTATATAAACACATTTAATAAATGCGTGCTCTTTCGGTGGCGTACTGTACTACGTAGTATACCACGAGACCGTAATTTTGTGCAAACAAATTTTTTGTTAAAATTTTATTATTTTATTGGCTTAATCGATGCTCTAGATTATCAGAATTATGATAAAAATAATTTTAATATAAATTTATATAAACACATTTAATAAATGCGTGCTCTTTCGGTGGCGTACTGTACTACGTAGTATACTACGAGACCATAATTTTGTGCAAACAAATTTTTTGTTAAAATTTTATTATTTTATTGGCTTAATCGATGCTCTAGATTATCAGAATTATGATAAAAATAATTTTAATATAAATTTATATAAACATATTTAATAAATGCGTGCTCTTTCGGTGGCGTACTGTACTACGTAGTATACTACGAGACCGTAATTTTGTGCAAACAAATTTTTTGTTAAAATTTTATTATTTTATTGGCTTAATCGATGCTCTAGATTATCAGAATTATGATAAAAATAATTTTAATATAAATTTATATAAACACATTTAATAAATGCGTGCTCTTTCGGTGGCGTACTGTACTACGTAGTATACCACGAGACCGTAATTTTGTGCAAACAAATTTTTTGTTAAAATTTTATTATTTTATTGGCTTAATCGATGCTCTAGATTATCAGAATTATGATAAAAATAATTTTAATATAAATTTATATAAACACATTTAATAAATGCGTGCTCTTTCGGTGGCGTACTGTACTACGTAGTATACTACGAGACCATAATTTTGTGCAAACAAATTTTTTGTTAAAATTTTAATATTTTATTGGCTTAATCGATGCTCTAGATTATCAGAATTATGATAAAAATAATTTTAATATAAATTTATATAAACACATTTAATAAATGCGTGCTCTTTCGGTGGCGTACTGTACTACGTAGTATACTACGAGACCGTAATTTTGTGCAAACAAATTTTTTGTTAAAATTTTAATATTTTATTGGCTTAATCGATGCTCTAGATTATCAGAATTATGATAAAAATAATTTTAATATAAATTTATATAAACACATTTAATAAATGCGTGCTCTTTCGGTGGCGTACTGTACTACGTAGTATACCACGAGACCATAATTTTGTGCAAACAAATTTTTTGTTAAAATTTTAATATTTTATTGGCTTAATCGATGCCCTAGATTATCAGAATTATGATAAAAATACATTTTTTGTTAAAATTTTATTATTTTATTGGCTTAATCGATGCTCTAGATTATCAGAATTATGATAAAAATAATTTTAATATAAATTTATATAAACACATTTAATAAATGCGTGCTCTTTCGGTGGCGTACTGTACTACGTAGTATACTACGAGACCATAATTTTGTGCAAACAAATTTTTTGTTAAAATTTTAATATTTTATTGGCTTAATCGATGCTCTAGATTATCAGAATTATGATAAAAATAATTTTAATATAAATTTATATAAACACATTTAATAAATGCGTGCTCTTTCGGTGGCGTACTGTACTACGTAGTATACTACGAGACCGTAATTTTGTGCAAACAAATTTTTTGTTAAAATTTTATTATTTTATTGGCTTAATCGATGCTCTAGATTATCAGAATTATGATAAAAATAATTTTAATATAAATTTATATAAACACATTTTATAAATGCGTGCTCTTTCGGTGGCGTACTGTACTACGTAGTATACTACGAGACCATAATTTTGTGCAAACAAATTTTTTGTTAAAATTTTAATATTTTATTGGCTTAATCGATGCTCTAGATTATCAGAATTATGATAAAAATAATTTTAATATAAATTTATATAAACACATTTAATAAATGCGTGCTCTTTCGGTGGCGTACTGTACTACGTAGTATACTACGAGACCGTAATTTTGTGCAAACAAATTTTTTGTTAAAATTTTATTATTTTATTGGCTTAATCGATGCTCTAGATTATCAGAATTATGATAAAAATAATTTTAATATAAATTTATATAAACACATTTAATAAATGCGTGCTCTTTCGGTGGCGTACTGTACTACGTAGTATACTACGAGACCGTAATTTTGTGCAAACAAATTTTTTGTTAAAATTTTATTATTTTATTGGCTTAATCGATGCTCTAGATTATCAGAATTATGATAAAAATAATTTTAATATAAATTTATATAAACACATTTAATAAATGCGTGCTCTTTCGGTGGCGTACTGTACTACGTAGTATACCACGAGACCGTAATTTTGTGCAAACAAATTTTTTGTTAAAATTTTAATATTTTATTGGCTTAATCGATGCTCTAGATTATCAGAATTATGATAAAAATAATTTTAATATAAATTTATATAAACACATTTAATAAATGCGTTCTCTTTCGGTGGCGTACTGTACTACGTAGTATACTACGAGACCGTAATTTTGTGCAAACAAATTTTTTGTTAAAATTTTATTATTTTGTTGGCTTAATCGATGCTCTAGATTATCAGAATTATGATAAAAATAATTTTAATATAAATTTATATAAACACATTTAATAAATGCGTGCTCTTTCGGTGGCGTACTGTACTACGTAGTATACCACGAGACCGTAATTTTGTGCAAACAAATTTTTTGTTAAAATTTTAATATTTTATTGGCTTAATCGATGCTCTAGATTATCAGAATTATGATAAAATAATTTTAATATAAATTTATATAAACACATTTAATAAATGCGTGCTCTTTCGGTGGCGTACTGTACTACGTAGTATACTACGAGACCGTAATTTTGTGCAAACAAATTTTTTGTTAAAATTTTATTATTTTATTGGCTTAATCGATGCTCTAGATTATCAGAATTATGATAAAAATAATTTTAATATAAATTTATATAAACACATTTAATAAATGCGTGCTCTTTCGGTGGCGTACTGTACTACGTAATATACTACGAGACCATAATTTTGTGCAAACAAATTTTTTGTTAAAATTTTAATATTTTATTGGCTTAATCGATGCTCTAGATTATCAGAATTATGATAAAAATAATTTTAATATAAATTTATATAAACACATTTAATAAATGCGTGCTCTTTCGGTGGCGTACTGTACTCTACGTAGTATACTACGAGACCGTAATTTTGTGCAAACAAATTTTTTGTTAAAATTTTATTATTTTATTGGCTTAATCGATGCTCTAGATTATCAGAATTATGATAAAAATAATTTTAATATAAATTTATATAAACACATTTAATAAATGCGAGCTCTTTCGGTGGCGTACTGTACTACGTAGTATACCACGAGACCGTAATTT
>CAUVYM010000290.1:0-65213 GCA_963556165.1 Tipula helvola
AGCTATTGAAAAAACATGTGCACGAAGATTCAATAATTTATAGTGATTGTTGGAAGGCTTATAATCGACTTGCGAATATTTTTAGTGAGCACAAGACCGTTAATCATTCAGTAGCTTTTGTAGATTCGAATTCTGGTGTGCATACAAACACTATAGAGGGTACTGGTCTGGAATAAAACAGCAGGTTAGCTACTCCCAAAGAACTCGTAAATACGTTGAAATCTATTAAATGAGATACGCTCTACGTAGAAATTTCGGTAAGAACATGTTTGTTAAGGTATTAAATATGCTGTTCTAATTATTTTAAGTTTTAAGTTTTTTTAAAAAGAAAGGTAAAAATTTTATTTTTTGTTTAAATACTCTTTTGGGCAAAAAAACGTAACATCGACCGAATAAAGACTTTTAATCGAGAAAACAGGAACAAAAGAAGATGCCTTTTTCTATGCCCTTTCTATCGGTTATTCAATCCAAATAAAAGATTAAAATGGATTGTAGTCCAATTTTCCGGCACAATGAATTTCGAGAAAGGAAAAACCAGACACGGATTCAATGGAAGATACAAATGTGGAAAAGCTTAATGCAAGAAAAGTATTTATTTTTTAGCAACACAATTTTTAAAGGGTGTCTAATCAGCATAAAAACCTTTATTGACATTTTATATGGTTACTGCGAGAAACAAATATCTCTGAAATAATTTTAAAAACAAAAATTTCAAAACAAACCGCCTGTTTATGGAAAAGAAAACTTGATAATATCGTAATGGAGCTTTAGCCCATCTTTATTTTTGGAAAAACTAGGAGCTGATTATGAGTTCATTAAAGTAGATGACTCTATCATATACAAAAGAAAATCCAACGTTAGTCGGATTCTTTTGGGGCAAAGAATATGGGTTGTAGGAGCCAAAGGCAGGAATACAAACAATGTTAATCTTAGAATAACGAGAAGGGTTAGAGTAAAGCTTTTATTCACGAAAAGGTCAAACAGGGATCTTGTGTTGTTACAGATTGCTGGCTGGGATATCTGAATCTAAGTTCACTCGGATATATTCATAAAACAGTAAATAACAGCATTAACTTCGTCTATAAAACTGATAGGAATATACATACGAATACAATTGAGCGTTTATGGGGCAATTATAAAAATTTGTAAGAGTTTCAATAGTGTTGCTGAAATCATAAATCAAGAGGCCTTATTTGAGATTTTTTATTCTTTAAAATTAAAAGTACGTCGGAAAAATAATTTATTAATAAGATTAATTTGCAGTAAATATCGTCTTTTTGATTAAATTATAATTTAAATAATTTTTACTAAATTTTAAATATTGTTCTATCTCCCCCCACCTCCAAAAAAGTATACACTCACCTTTAATTGTATTAAATGTTGTAATTGTTATTAACAAGAGACAATATGATGTTATTTACGAATACTGAAAGCATGGAGTAGTTTTTTGGTGAGTGTCCGGGTTATACTGGGTGGGTTCGAATCCCATATTTCAACCTTTTTATATTATTTTTTTATTTTTTAAAAATATTAAGAATCGTATTTAATTAAATTTCTCATTATAATATCAAACGCATCATTTTTGAATTTCAATTTAAACATGAACTCAATAAAAAATTAAACTCAAGTTACTTCTATTTGTTATATATCTTGACCTAAATTTTCGTTGGTGACTGACCGGTTAGAGTGGCAAGTTCTAATCTCGGATTTTTTTAAATATTCTAAAAAGAAATAGATATTTTAATTAAATATTCTTAATTTCTCATGATTGTTACGAATGTTTCATCTTTAAATCTCAATTTAAACATAAATTCTGTAAACATCAGGCTTATCTCGCTTCTACATGTTATAAATCTTGCTCTGATTTGCGCTTATAAAACACTCCATCTGTTTTCAATCGCCTGCGTGTTTGCTCCTGTTCTGGGATCAATAAAGTTTCTACTATGATTTACGGTCATGTGATTAAAACCCAACGAATTTAAATCAACATAACCTCTCCAACAATCTGTTATGATAGTAGTTCCTGGGTTCACGCATTCAAGCAAAACACTTGCAATTGTTTCTCGATTCCTAAGCAGAATTTCCTAAAAAAAAGTCTCCAGTCACAATATCAACACCCCCGATTACCCAAGGTGATCTTACAACGCGTCCAACGTTATATTTTCTCTTTGAAAATTTAGACTCGTCGACTTCTATAATACAACCTATACCTCCAATTTTACCATTATTTAATTGCTTCATAATAAAAAAGGTTTGCAAACTCAAAGTTCGGTACCACCGAGTTATGGTTTCTCTTGAATGTGTTTTTATTTCATTCATTGTAACGTTTTGAGTTAAATTTAAACTCCAAAAGTATATCAAATCAATTAAAAGGGGGAGTTCAAGTTTACTATGAAAAACAACGTGTTTTTTAAAATTGATTTTCTTCTGTTACAAATTGAACATCTCCACCGAAACAAATATTATATTTCTCTTTCGACATTTGTTTTTCACATTCTTCACATCGTGATGAATGTGGAATAAAATCGTTGGCCATTAAATATGCGACAGTAGTGTCATAATTTTTGTTAAATCTACAATTTCTCTGTGTGTAACCATGTAGTAGTATAAATTTCTTTTTAGAATATTTAAAAAAAATCAGGGATTAGAACTTGCCACTCTAACCGGTCACTAGCCTTTTCGTTTATAGACACTCCATCTATTTTAAATCGCCTGAGTGTTTGCACCCGTCAAAGGATTTATAAAATTAATACTGTGATTAGCAGTCATATGTACAAACCCCAATTCTTCCAAGTTCACATAACCTCTCCAACAATCAGTTATATTATTGTTCCAACCTCAACACATTCTAATAAAACTTCTTTATTGTTTCTTTATCACGAAAAAAAAATTCTCGACAAAACATATTCCCCGTGGCAATATCTACCCCACCTATCATCCAAGGTGATCGAAAAACTCTCCCAACATTAAATTTTCTTTTGGAAAATTTTGCTTCATCTACCTCAACTACACTTCCCAATCCTCCTATTTTTCTTAGAACAATTGTTCTCATTATTTCAAACGATTGTAAGCTCAAAATACTATACCATTTACTAATAGTATCTCTCGACAAAGTACCGATTTCATACATTGTCTTATTTTGTGTTAAATTCAAACACCAAAAGTAAATCAAATCTATAATAATATGAATTTCAAGTTTTGAATTACAAAAAATGGTGTTATGAAATAAAAAACTGTTTTCCTTGCACTTACAACATCGCCACAGTTTAGCATTTCTATTTTTCTCTCCGGTGTGATTAACTGTGTATTACAAGCGTAACAATATTTTTGAGCAGGAATATACCCCTTTCTCATCATCCAAGCAATCGCTGTTTCGTAAGAGGAGGTCGCTAAGACTATTTCTCTGTGTGTTGTCATGGAATAAGTAAAACAATAATATAAAAAAGTGTTGAAATACGGGATTCGAACCCACCCAGTATAACCGGACACTAGCCGTTTTTTTTATAACAATAAAAAAAATCAAATGTATATATTTTAAGTGTCCTGGTCCAGTGGAAATTATACTATACTTGCCGGAAAGTATTTCGGATTTAACTCTTGATGAGGCCAGAATATTGACCCTTTTCTCAGGAGGTTATTTTTAATGTGAGCCATATTCTACCACCCAATTTCCTATTTTAGCAAACAATTGCAAAAACAAAAAGTTCCCACGACCAAAACATTTTTGTATTATATTACTAACAAAAAAAAGATTTTGTTTAACGCACTTATCATTAATCGCAAGAAGCTATTAATTCATATTAAAATAGTGGTAATGAAACTTTAGCCCATTTGATCTGATTTAATCTCTTTTAAAAAATATAAATTCTAAAAAAAAATACCCATGAAATATCTCAACTTTATGTTTGAAATTACAATACTTACAACAATACTTGCTACAATAATCACAAATAATCATTCACAAGTAAACAATTTTGTTCTTATAAAAAATCTCGAACATGACACCTTTATTTTGACAAAAGTGAACGAACTAACACAGTGTTATAGTAGTTTGAAGGGTAGAATGGGCAATCTTGTGTACACGACCGACCAAATAATGAATTTTATAGGTCCAATCTCTGACATGCATAAATTTGGCAATCTATGGATAAGTGATAAGGAACTCGAAAAAAGAAAAAGATTTGTAAATACAGACTACTTAAAAAATGCATTTAGTTACCATGGTGTTCATAAAATTGGTTCTTTAACATTATTGAATATAATAATTTTTTGTGAAAGAGAATACAATTTTGGATTTCTCCTCGAATTAAATTATATACTTAAATACCTTGAAGAAAATAGAAACATGTTCGATTTTTGCTTTTTGTTCTATGATTATATCCATGATCGTTTTTGGTATAATTCTTTTGAAGTAGCGAATCCTGAACAGAGGTTTATGTTGGAATATAATCCTAGAATGGAGCAAAGGAACAAAAATTATGTGAGTTTTGAGGAATCGCTGATAAAACAAATATTATTTGAAAATATAATTGATACATGCGTAGAACAAAACGTTAAACGTCTGAATAACGATAGAGTCGCATACATCAGATATGAAAAATTCCCATACACATCTACCTTAACACTACATGTATCTATTGACGATAGAGTCGTAATATGGTATTTAGATTTATGCTTAATTGAAAAAATGCAAACATTTTACAAGGAAGATGACAAAAAATTCTATACAAGGTTTATAAATTCATTGATTCGGGGCGATATTTTACGGAATAAAATCACAATCACAAAAATGTGTTTTAGAGGCTATCCCTCAGACATCTCTTATAATGCTTATAAGGGTGTATTATTGTCGATTATAGACATACTTTTTATAGAATGTCCAGAAAAAACTGACGAGTCTATCATTTTAGATTCTTTAGTTTTATGGCACAAGATCAATGAGGATATCATACCACCAATTTCTTTTGAAATATCCGGGATACAATGCAACTCAAAATCTAAAATAAGAACAATGGTTATTGAAATTTTGAATTCTTTAATTCATAACGAAACAAATAACAATGTGATATTCTCTTTTTATTGTTTTATAAAAGTCTTAAAAACGACATAGATTTTGATAAGTTAAAAGAATTAACAATACACTCAAATGAGAAATTCTACATAAAAAGCAATTCAGGAATCAAGTTCTCAGATGTAGATTTTTCCAATAAAAACAAGTTTATAGAAAGCATACTTAAACTTGAAGATGTAGATGATCTTACTCTCCCTACCGCGTTTCTTTCAAAGTTGCATGGTGGGATTAAAGGTACAAATAAGCAAAAGTATAAAGGTCCTTTAAACCTCACTTTACTGTATACAATAGATAATGTAACCGATTTTCCTTCCGTTGAAGACGCAAAGAAACATTTTTTAGAATTATATAAAAATGTTTTAGACGTCGTTAAAAATTTCACGAGATTTGAAACCATAAATATTAATGAACTTTCAATGCCAATAATGTATAATATTACAAATGCACATTACAAGTTAAGCGATTGGGAAAAACGAATATCAATAAAACCAAGAAATACATTAATGAACATGGAAATGCTTCTTAAGTTGTCGTATACTTTTACAAAAGATAATTCAGACGCATTTCTAAATTCTTGTTTTTCCACATTTTCCTTTTTCGTTATATAAACAACACATGTGATAATAATTTGACCGAAATATCGTTCAATGGTTGTTTTATTAAGGGATTGGATTTAAAAAATCATCACAAACTAAGAAAGGTGGTGATAATATCAATGACGAATAAAATGTTCGAAAAAGATCTCATAGCTTTCTTCGAAACCTTACCTTACAAATCTCATCTCGAGAGGGTCGTTTTTAACACAGTATTTTAAGTAGCATAGACTGGTACAGTAGTCTATTCTTTGAGAGAATTAACAACTTGGAATTTCTGAGTACAAATCTGAATTTTCTAGACATAGAAGCTGATCCCCTATTAATATCCTGTTTTACCTCAAAAACTATAATAGAAATGTTGTCCATATCTAAATCTTCATTGAGTAAGAAACAATTCATTCGTATCTTTAAATGTATAAACCGGATTGACAACATATTTATATCGAGATCAGATATAAAACTAATTGATTATATTATCAGCGAACCTTCTCTGTTTGAAAACACAAACATTGAATTGTAACTATATTAAAATAAAAGCGGTTAGTGTGTCGTGGATGTAATTTTTGTTTTAAAATAAGATTTTAGAAATAAACTTGAATTTCTATTTTTTCAGAAAAATAATGAAAACTTGGGATCAATGTCCAAAAATTTACCCGGGGTGACTTTTTGGACATGGAGTTCCATTTGGACGTATTTGATATAAAAAATAGAAAAAAATGATTTTAAAAAATCATAAAATATCTTACCAGCATTAAACTAACTAAACATATAACCTCATAAAAATAATTATTCCGGTCATTAAAATTGAATAAAAACTCTTTTATAAAATTTTCTCTTTAAAGGTTTTTACCCCTTTTCTTTTCTTTATATATAGCTTCAGACAATTGTTAAAGGATTCAACAGACTGTGTGTTGACACTATCATGCAAACAAATAATATTTGGGACATACCGTGTTGTGAACAAACCCGAAAATGCTTAAAGTTGAATAACCAGATGTTACTCAGTCCAAATTGTAGAATTTGATTCTATTTGTAGACATATGTGTGAAACTATTGTTTGTGACTGCTTATTTGAGATAACAGTTACGTATGCACGTGTTATCCTATTGAAAACTTCGACTATGCACAAAGAACCAGTTCTGTTCAATGGAGAAAGTTCACGATGACTCTTAACTTTATAGTTGAGCATGGTTTCATTGACTTTTATGACACATTCAGAATCACCCATTTTATGATCCGAAAAATCAACTAAAGGCATACGGATTACCAAGTCGTCAATTATCCATTGCCTAATCGACATGTCGACCGAAATATCGATACTATGTTGGTCTTGCCGAACATCATATTTAAACAGGACTCTCAAGATGCTGTTTAGGTTAAGGAAGACATTTCAAAAAAGATTTTTTCATATTGAAAAACACGCTTTGTATTTTAACATTGATTATTCATACAACGCCACACAAATCCACCCATTGCGCGTTTGCCGATTACAAAATTCATTGGATTCGTGCAAAATTGACAACTCATGTACTTTAAAGAAGCTGGTTTTCCATTAGAAAACGAATAAAATCTATTCTTTCTTGCATAAAACACTTGCTTTAAATTCTTCTGGCGTTAATATTAGGGATTGAAATTCATAACTTATATTTATTTTTAAAAACTTATATTTATTTTTAAAAACTTATATTTATTTTTAAAACTTGTTTTTTCTCAAGGGGGAATTTTTGGCCATTGATCCAAAACTCGGCGCTTGTATAGAATATCCCATCATTTTGTTTTTTATTCAATTTTATCATTATTTATTAATTTTATTATTATTTATTAAATTCGGCTAGGCCCGGTTTGGAGGATGAGTTCGAACCCTACTTATCCGGTCTTTTTTTTAATGTTAAAAAAACAAAAATGAATCATCGAGATATTGTTTTGATTATACAAAATTATGCAACTACATTGGGATGGCTAATGGAAATGAATGCATTCCATCAAAACAGCTTTGTCCGCGTTGTACGAATCTGTATATGAAGTTAGAGCAAGATGAAAGTTTATATCGTTGGCGTTGCAGATCTTGCAGAAAAGGCATTTCTCCCTTTTGGAAAACTATCATTTTCAATTCAAATTTGCAACTCCCACAAATAATTGACTTAATCTATTTCTAGAGTGTAGATTTAACGCAAAAAAAAACTCTAAACGAAATAAAATCCAATTCGAGTGCAACAATATCTAAATGGTATAAATGTTTAAGTTTACAGGCATTTTTCATTATGAGAAACATAGTTCCGAGAAAAATTGAAGGTCCGGGACGCTTTGTTGAAATCGATGAAGCTAGATTTTCATAAAGGGAATTTAAAGTAGGCCGGGTTGTTAGATCACCTTGGGTAATAGGTGGTGTCGATATTGGAAATGGGGATTTATTTTTTAGAAATCTTGAAACAATAGCCGGTGTTTTAGCAGAATGTGTTGAGATTAAAACCACAATCATAACTGATTGTTGGCGAAGTTATGTTAATTTTGAAGAGGTGGTGTTTGTACATTTGACGGTAAACCACAGTTGAAATTTTGTAGATCCGCAAACGGGTGCAAATACTCAGGCTATTAGAAACAGATGGAGTATTTTAAAAGAAAATTTAGATCAAGATTTATTACTTGTAGAAGTGACTTAAGCTTAATGTTTGCCGAATTCATGTTAAAGTTAAAATTTAATACTGAAACATTTTCAATGCTGATAAGAAATTTAAATAAATTTTAGATTTTGCTTTTTACTGATGATATACTTTTCCCTTCTTTTTTAAGTGAACTCTTTTAAGGATTTTCAATTTATTTAAAATATTATTTTTCTATTCTGGTTTTTTTAACATTAAAACAAAACCGGATAAGTAAGGTTCGAACCTAGCCCCCCAAACCGGAAACTCACCGCAACTTCATTACCACCAAACAAGTTCTTTTCTAACCAGACTCAGACATTATATTTTCGTTTTATCAAATTTGCTTCGTCGAATTCTTCAAAAACACCGGCTCACATATTATTATTGGGTTTTCAACAAAAAACATCAAACACACCTCCTACAGACCATTTTGCAATGGATGATAGTTGGATTTAAGACCATGACAAGCTATGAATGTAACGTGTCTTATTTTTGGTTATATTTTACAAAGAAAAGGAGCAATTCAAAAACAGAGGAAACAGACGATTACTCCACTCGAAAAAAACCTTGCAAAACAGATACATCGGTTTTATGACCCCGAGCATCTCATCGACACTAAAATGAAGTTTTATGAGCATTACATATGCGGAAACGCATTTTTTTTACGAAAGCATTGTTTCGAAATGTGGAGTATACTATGAATCTTGCAGAACTGAAGTGCAGAAGATTTATCGCACACAAAAACGTAAAACTTTTGTATATTAATTTTCCAAGTCTTTATTTTATAAAGCTAGATAAGTTTTTATTCGTTTAAAAACAAATAAAAATTAAAAAACTTTCCTAAAAATTAAAATGAAAAAGGATATTCTGTACAAGTGCCTTTTAGTTTATTATTCTTCCACATTGGCGACGCTTCCTTAGTGTTAGAATGCAAGCTAATTCTTTTGATACAAACACGTTATTAAATTTATAAATATTTTATCAAAGTTTCTGGGCGACAAACCGTAGATCAACATAACAGTAAATAAAATATAGCGAATATGTTGTTCTCCGCCACTTATGTAACCTTTACATACAATTTCTCGAATTCAAAGATTGTGGTGTCACATTTACAATCTTAATGATATGTTTGATTTTTAGTTAAACTTCGAATAGGAAATCGTCATTACTATTATGTATTTGATATTTCGTAGTGATTACATTTTCAATAAAAAAATTCATATGCTTTATTCTAGGCAAAGTTTACATCTTTGAGGTTATTTTGATTAAGTATCAATTCGCTAAAAATTTTTTTACCGACTATTTGGTGACCGGATTTAAAAAAAAAACAGCTTGTATTACATAGAGTAATAAGTAGACATATAAAAGTTATTATACGCGCAATATTTAAATTCATGAAAGTCAGAATTTATGAATTATAAATTATTAAAAAATCTATGCAAAATTATATTGAATTTAAGATAAATTAAAAAGATCTCTAATAAAACAGATGGCATCACCAGGGATTGGAAATTTTAAAGCCGTTATAACGACAAGTTTTTTTATTCTGATTAATAGACAAGTAAAAAAACTGAAGCTTAATATTTTTAATCAAATTTTGATTTTGTCTTGTCTAACAAGTAAATATATAAATAAAGCGGCTAGTGTCCCGTTTACGGGGGTGGGATCGAAACATATTTTATGTATTTTTACATAAAAAAACCAAACTATTTATGAATCATAGAGAACTTGTACTTTCCACGCAAAACTATAATTCGACAATTGATTGGCTTATGTCCAACAATTTTATACCAAAACAGATGCTTTGCGAACTTTGTGAGAACAACAGAATGGTTCTTGAAAAAATGGTAACCGGAAAAGATGGAGATGTGGAAGATGCAAAAAAAGCGTGTCCCCCTTAACACGCACCATACTCTACAATTCGAATCTTGAATTGTCTCAGTTGATCGACTTGATATATTTTTGGTGCGTCAACGTTACCCAGAATGTATCAATTTTCGAAATAAACACTTTATTCAGACAAACAGTTTCAAATTGGTACAAAACTTTAAGTCTCCAATCATTTTTTATTATGCGAACCATAGCACCGCGAAAAATTGGTGGTGTGGGAAGAATTATTGAAGTAGACGAAGCAAAGTTTTCCAAACGAAAATTTAATGTTGGAAGAAATGTTCGTTCTCCCTGGGTGATTGGTGGCGTAGATATTTTAAACGATAATATCTTTTTCAGAGAAGTTTATTTTTAGAAAGCGAGAAACTCTATCTTTGGTTTTACTAGAATGTGTGGAAGTGGGTACAACGATAGTTACTGATTGTTGGAGAGAATATGTAGATTTAGGGGCCTTGGGTTAATCCACTTAACTGTCAATCATTCCCAAAATTTTGTAAATCCTGTTAATGGTGCCAACACTCAAGCTATTGAAAATAGGTGGGGCGTTTATAAGAGAAAATTTCGTTCGAGATTTATTACATCTAGAAGTGATTTAAGTTTGATGTTTGCCGAGTTTATGTTGAAGTTAAAATATAAAAATAGGACGTTTTTAACTTTAATGCCGAATTTAATTAAATTTAATTGATTTTTATAATATGAAAAACATATAATGCCAAAACTCGGATTCGATCCCACCCGTAAACGGGACAATCCCCAAAAAAGCATCTGAAAGTAAACTTGAATTTCAAATAAAAAAAATTATACCAATAAAACTAAAAAATGAAAATATATTAAAAATAAAAAATAGTCTATTTTTTAACGTTTTCTAATGTATTCAACAAAAAATCAACACAAATATAATCCTAGGTAAATAGTATCATAATCTACACAATGACCTCGTTTATATTTTTCTTTTCAGTTTTAGGTTTCATCGATCTATATTAATATTTAATCTTCGCTAATGTTTTATAGGTTATTATATAAGGGTAGCATCATATCTAACCACTGCTGTACCTTTTATGTCTGTTTTCTTCCTTGAAAGTTTTGTTTTATAAAAGAAGTTCTCATATAAATGAAAGATTTTTTACATTTTATAGATTTCAATAATGCTCAGATTAGTTGAAATCTGTTTTTTCTGCATCAAATTTATATTTATTTCGTCTTTTTATCTCGATTAATATATTTTTTTACAACTTTGTTTCTTGCATTTTTTGAACTCTTTTTTAGTTTTGCGTTTTGTGGCTGTCTTACCAATTATAACCCAGTTAGATCCAATTCGAAATAATTGTTTTTATAGCATTTCTTTCACAAATGTTTACACCCCGTACGTTAATAATCATAAAGCGTACATAAATTGCGGCCATAAAATAGTCTCTTTAAAACGGGCATTTATTAAACACGGTTATGTGTTTAAAATAAACTTTTGCTGAAGTCAATTATAAAAGCCATATTAAAAGCATTCAGTTGTAAAAATCACACCGAAAAAATAATGTATAGAGGAACAATCATTTTCCACAAACTTATTAATTACAAAATTCTTTTCTATTATTTAGGTTTGATCGCATGATTCAACACAGTTCAAAACAAAAAATAATGATTGAGTGTAATAATCAAACTGTTTTTATTATTCTTTAACATTGCATAGTTAAGGTACTTCAATTTAAAAGTGAAAAGAATGTGTGAGCGGCTTGCATGTACAGATCGAAGAATGCCACTTTAAGATAAAATAACATTTTGGGCATTTGCTTAGAAAAAATATGAATTTGCGTAATATTTTATAAAACCAATGGATTTTATTTTGACGAAACTATGTTTAAACGCCAAGAAGCCTTACTTCGGATTCTCAAAGAACAAGTACATTTAGGAACAAATATTTGTACAGATAAATTTGCATGCTAAATCATCAGCATATATTGATTATATGTGAGGACTGTTGACCATTCTACCAAACTTGTCGACCCCATACATGGTTATCATACCATATGCATCATATATTATTGGCCGCCTATATAAAAATAATTACTATCTAGGAACATGTCTAACAGATTCGAAAATTTACTATTTTAGATAGTATTATTTTAAAACTTCATTTAAAATTGGTGTATTTAGAAAAAAGAATTAGTTAAGTCAAAGATAATGACGTTTTAATAAATTTAAAAGTTTCAATTTTTATAAAAATTTATATTTTTACTGAATTGACTTCAGTGGCAAAAAAATCACTAACAATTTTTTAGTTAGTGATTGGTTTAATTGAACACATTCCTATTAATTCAATTTTCTCTTTAAAAATGGGTTATAACATGTTGGCAGATAATGCTGCTTTTTGAATTCTATAAACCTTAAATCTTACAGAATAGATGTGTCGTTATGGTTGGGTTAGGCTGACAAGAAATCAGTAATATTTTGACATATTATAAATCGAAAAAAACTTTGACACACGATTAAATTATTTAACTAGACAAGGTAAAGGTGTCATAAACAATATAGATATTTGAAAGAAATAGGGGCCCCTCGGTTTGCTTAACTCCAAGTTCTCGCACTGTAAGGTTTTGTATGTTGTATTTCTTTTCAATCCAAATTCGACGCGTTCGTTTATATAGACATTAAAAATTGAACATACCGATCATTACTGATTTTTGAGATAGTACAGGATCTGTAAGTTTTTATCGGATATTGTTGACAATCTGTTGGATTTAAAAGACATATTTATGAGTATTATAATCGAAATATAAAAACTAAATGTAGTGGCTGTAAAAAGTAGTTAGAGAGCGGTATGAATTACATTCGAATTAAGTGTGAAATTTTAAAGATAATGGTAAGTAAGAAGTTTAACGGTTTTATCTTAACCATATGTGTTTTTGAAACTCACAAGTTCATCTACAAAACTGACACAAATCTACTATGTGTCTACAAAAAAGAGGTGTTAACAATAAATTTCTCAATTTTTTTATTCATAGGTATATTAGTACATCAATAGAGCATGTTACATTTATTCTTTTTAAAAGAAATTTTAAAACATTTAACTTTCGTATTTCTCAAGAAACAACAGCTTTTCATAATCAATAGAAAAAGATTATTATTAATCATATTCAGCAATATGGGCTGATTGTTTTTTTCACACATGAATAATTTTTAAAACCATTGAAAATTAAGTAATTTTAATACAATAATATGGATATTATATTATTAAACATAGAATTTAAGGAAATGAAAAGATAAAATAAAACTTTTAGAGACATTTATTGATTTAAAGGAAAACTGTAATTAAAACCTACTGCCTTGAGAAATTCAACATCATAATATATTTCAAACGACATTACAACATTATAAAGTTCACTCTTTTCTTAAAAATCCAGCTTTAATTTAGTTGTACAGTAATTCTTCATAGAATCAATTAATTTTTTGCTATTAAATTGATTTTCAATAATTATATTTTTCCCAAATTGTTCTAAACTTGGATTGTTAGTGTCTAATTTGCACTTAAGTGCCAAGAATATCCTTCTAAGCTATCGGTTGTTCTTGAAGTTCATTTAAAGTCCTATAATAAACTGACCAAAAATCCTAATTATGATTATTTACCGTTTTATCATTACAAAATGTTCCATTAAACCAATTAAAAATTAAATACATACTGGTTGGTACGTTTTCTCGTTTAAAATATGCAAGTAATAAAATGCTTAAATGGATTCTTTATTTGGTGGAACAAAAGCCAATGCTAACATTAATCGTATCTGCCAAAAAAAAGGCAGAATCGTTTTCATAGGAATTAGTTAATCAGGAACTTTGTATTTTTCTCAAACAAGTTAACATAAATGGAATAGACATCCTACTAATTTAGTGGTGGGGTAAACAAAAGTCAAACTACTAAACAACCCAGCTTCGAAATCTAATATAATTCTTTTGGGGCTTCTGATTGCAAAATTCATTTTCAAAATTACAATGCACTTTTATATGATTCGATATCTTTTTTCATCATTAAAATATATACAAAGCGACATAAGTACCACCTCTGAAAGCCTGAATTGTAATTACGTGTGTAAATTCATCATGTGCTATTTTAAATGTTCCGTCTAAGCCCTAAATCTCGGAATTAGACAAATGAATCAAATTTGATTCAGTTGCAAAGATTATTAAGAGCCTTAAATCATCTGTTCCCGAATTATATTTACGAAATTATACACCACGTTCAGACATTAATTTCTTCCGGAACAACATCGTTTTTATATGTAAAATTTTTGTCTTTTCGGATTTTGCAAACTTGTTCCAAGAAATATTTTGTCGAATAATTAAAATCATCATTGACATTTTCTGAAATTCAAATCTTTGAAAAAATATTTTTTGGGGTTTCAGATGTATTTAATGCCCTTGTTTTCATTTTTGTAATAATAGTTTAATCTTTTAATGTTGCAATTTATCCCAAATGATCACGAGAAATCAAATATATGAAATTATAACCCAAATCTGTTTTTTACAATCCATGACAGCGTCTCTTGTAACATCTAAAATTAAGTATTGAGATCAACACATCCTTGTAATTATATCCAAAGCCATTATAATTAAGCTTCTCACGACCTCTTTTACTTACAATTATAAAGTCTTTCAAATTTTGTTTATCTTGCATTTTTTTGGTTTTATTACAACATATTTAAACATTTAAACGGCGTGTGCAAAAAAATTCCAGCCGTTTCCAAAATAAACGTTCGATCCACAAATATATTTTATATTTTTAAAACTACTTAAGAGCAAAATAACCTTTTGTGGATATTGACTAATATAATTTTTTGTTTTCCTTTTCAATATATATATTATTAATGAAAGACAACTCGAATCAACAATGACGTATTTAAACGACACTGACGTCATAAGTAGATCAATAGATTATACAACCAGTACAACAGATACCCCTACAGACTCAGAAAAAAATCTTATTTACCTTATTATTATTACAGTTGTTTTTGGAGCCGTTACTTTCGCCGTCATTATAATTGGAAAAATCTACAGATGTTATCGTAACCAAAGAGGATAAAAACAAGTAAAAGACAATGTTTATTAGGATTATTACTGCTTTTGTAAAAAGATATTCTAAAATATCCCTTTTATATCAATGAAATTTAATAAACATTTCCGAGAGTTTAGTTACAAGCAACTTTTTTACCGACGCTTTGATACAAAGTAATTAAAAAGATTTAGCAATTCATATATCTAAAGATGCCCAGCCCAGAAGGTGTTAAATACCTGTTTTTTATTAAAATATCATACAATTAACTAATTATTAAACATCCTTTTATACGTTTATATTGTAAATAGATTTTTAAAATGTTTAAACAATTCGAATTCTCGCTATAAAAATGAATAAACATATTTGATTAGAGATAAAAGAACCTCGATAGAATTAAGATCTGGCTTAATGAATTTAAAAACGAGGGTCTATAAACATTTCAAACGGTTTACGAAATAAATAAAATATGATGGTGAGGAAAAAGGCATGCCCCATAACGGTAGAGCTTTTACACACAACTATATTTTAGTATAAACCTTTACATTTTATTTAAAAGCGCCTAGCCTAAGCCTAAACAATCTATTGGTGTACTTTATTGCATATTTATACCTCTACACTTCCGTATTGTGTATACTATATATATACAATGAGTTGAACTTACGGAACGACTAACAGCATATTTTCAAGTATCTGCTAAATGTTTTTTTTTTGCATAATTTTTGTTGATTATCATAAATTATTTCTAAAGTTATATGCATACCAAAGATATTTATCTAGGGAATTTGTTGGTTAAGGTATACGCATCGGAATGCTGAATTGACCTTTTTATTTTTTAAAAAACGAATAATTTCTAATTACTAATCATAAAAAAATAAGAAACATAATGAATTCCCATAGAAATTTAAATTTCAATACCTATTACTTTTTAAACTCAACTGAAAGTATATTTGATATTCATCTCTTTTTTTGCTTTAATAAGAGATTTGATTTTATTATTACAGTCGACGTTTGTTTTTTCGGGACATAAAAATAACCGGGACATTCTATTTAGTGTATTTTTTGGGACAAATCTATTGGGACACTGTTTAAAATTTTAAACATTTAATATTACATTTCTTGTTTTTTTTTTTCGTATAATATATATAAATATGGGACACTTTAAATATTATATTATTTTTTTTAAAAAAATTATATACATTCTTAAATTTCTTTAATCCCATAATGGGTAGTAAATCATTTACAACTGGAACCAAATCATTAACGCTGAAATAAAAGAAAGAAATAGCAGAATTAATTTTGGACGTGAAAGATAATGGTCATAGTCTTCGAAAAATAGCTAAACTTTATTTAACTTCTAAATCTACCGTAGACAGGATTAAAAAGGATTTGGAAAGATATTTAAGAGTTGACGCTGATTTACAAGAGTCTACGATCGCTGGTAGAAAATTACCTTTTAATGGAAAAAATGTTCCAATGTCCCAGTACACAATTGAAAAGTTTAAGCATTTTCGATAAAATGGCATACCGGTTAGTGGAAAAATGATTAAAGACATAGCTAAAAACTATGCAAGAAAAAACAATGATTTAAATTTCAAAGCCTCTGATGGTTGGCTAACACGGTTTAAGTTGCAAAACAGATTGAAATTTAAAAAATTGTCTGGTGAAAAAAAATCGAATGATTATGAATCTGCAGGAGAATATATTGAAAATTTTCCACACGAAGCTAAGGATTTTGCACCACGGGATGTTTTTAATTGTGATGAGACTGGAATGTTCATACGTGGTGTTTCTTCTAAATCCTTTGTTATGCAGGATGATGAAGAAGACACGTTTGTAGGAAAAATAGATAAGGAAAGAATAAGCGTACTTTATGGCTGTAGTATGCTGGGCGAAAGTTACCTCTGGTTATCGTTGGGCATAGTAATAAACCAAGATGCTTTAAAAACGTGAATTTAAATGAAAGAAACATTCAATATGAAAATAATAAATCTGCCTGGATGACAAAGAAGATTTTTGAAGAATGGTTGATAAGATTGGACAAAAGTATGAAGGCGCAAAACAGAAAAATCCCATTAATTATGGACAATTGCACTTCACATAATACTTCTCAATATTCTAACATTCATATATTGTACCTACTCCAAACACAACCGCAATTATCCAGCCACTTGATCAAAGAATAATAAAAGCATGTAAAGATAAATACAAGGAGTTGCTTTTGAATTACATTACCAATTTTTTTATCGACGATGAGAAAATGCATAATGTCGCATTTTAAATGCGGTCAATTACAATTCTAGATGCAATATTAGGAATTGAAGAAGTATGGAATAGTATTTCCTCGGAAACAATAATAAATTGTTGGCGGCATAGTGACCTTTTGAAAAACGATGCAGAGGTGGAAACTGAAAATGAAGGTTTTGGAGAAATTATTTTTCATAATGAAATGTTTGTGGAAGAAAAGAATGAAGTGGAAATTAGGAAGCTTGCAGAAGTTACATATGAAGATTTATATTCAATTAAAAATGATGAGGATGAGAAAATATCGTTGTGTTACCAATTGAATAATATTAAAAGAAGTTTGGGAGAATTTGATTTTGAATTGGTTAGGGAGGTAAATGAAATTCAGAAAAAATTCATTCAAAAGGCTTTCCAACAAGACAAGAGCCTGGACTTAAGAGCATGGATGACTAAAAAATAAATAGTTGAATTTTAATTTAGGAAAAACATTTAATGGTATTTATGATATATATATAATAAAGTTTTGATGGGACACTTTACAAAAACGGGACACTTTATGCTAAAACTGTCCCGGAAAACAAGCGCCGACTGTATAGCTTTTCATTTTTAAAATTTTGATCTTTTGCTAACATTTTTTTTACCTTCGAAAAACTTCTTTAAACTAAAATTGAAGTTGGTGGACAATCCTGTAAATAAGAATAATTATCTGGTGATAGGTCTACATTTGAATGTTTATTTAAGACAGTAGCACCATTTGTTTTTAATCTTTTTTGAATTTAATCTTTCAGTTGTATCGGATTATTTCCGAAGTCTATATTTAATAGAACATGATACCCAGAACTAATAGTATGTTTAGAATATTCAAAAGTGTCGAGTAAATCAATTAATACTGAAGAATTTTTTTTTAATTTCTATTAATTCTGATATCAGTTCTTTACATCTAATTGCAGCAATTGTTTTTCCATTAATATTCTTTTGTTCTCAATACTTAATATAATTTTTTTGATTTCGTTTAATTTCGAGCAATAATACAATGAAGCTTTTATCCAGCTCGACCATCTGGTAACAATAACATCGGGTGGCGTTCCAATTAAGCTAAACATCGCTGAGTTTGTCTTGTTTTTAATTGTTGTGGCTTTTCAAGCAGCTATACAATTATTAACCCTTGCATAATACGATTTAATTTTCATTGCACAGTTATGTAAAAGATGTGCAGAATATGTTACATGAACAAATCCATTGTGTTAACTTTCTGATAATTTGGTTGCCTTTATCATGTATGGCGCTGCATCACTTCAAATTAATTTGACTTGTTCAATATTATATTAGATAAGGAATTTTTTATTTGATGTTTTACAAAATCACTATCAATGTTTATCCCCGGCGGTAATGCGATAACATCAAGAACATAATCTGTTTTAGAGGAATTAATCTTCCCAGCAATTATATTGAAATATTTTGTTTTAGCAATTTCAGATTCGTCTACAACCAGAAATATTTTTGGCTCAAAAAAATGATTTTTTAATGTATTAATATTTTTATTTTCTAGATTATTCAAAAAAAAAAGGTTCGAAGAGTAGACCCGCTTGGTATTTTATATCCCATAAATCTAAATAATTCTTGTAGCTCTTGACAATTTACTTTGTATATGGGAATATAAGCTGAATTAAAAGCACTAACAAATTTATACAAGAATTCATCTTTTGCAATAGTTAATGTACTTTGTACAGAAATATTCCCCTCATCATTTTTATTAATTATATTTCGTGTTGGTTAGAAATTCTATGTCTATAACGTGGATTTTCTTTGTGGATTAATAAGACAATCACACAATTTACAAAAAAGATTGTTTGTTGGATGAGGATTGAACTCTTTTGGGTACATTTTTATAAAATTATTTATTTTTTCATTTGTTGTTGCAGTTTTTCTGGCGACTGACCGGTTTGAGGGGCCGGGTTCGAATCCCATCAAAGCGTTTTTATTTTTTTATAAAAAAACTATAACATTAATTAAATTTACAGCTCCAATGTTTACGCACAGAGAAATTGTTCATGCCACACAAACATGTGAAACTACGGTAGCATTTTTACAGCATAACAATTTATTGAGGAAAACATGTCTTGTTTACAATGTGAAAGACCAATGACAATTGAAAAAAATGGAAATAAATTCTACGCTGGCGTTGTCGTAAGTGTAATAAGCGTTTGTCTGTTTTAAGCAACACAATTTTTTTAATTCTAATCTCCCACTTCCTCTTCTTGTTTATTTAGTATATTTCTGGAGTTTAGATCTTGCCCAGAATTTGACAATGAATGAAATAAACACCCATTCTCGTGATACTATAACAAAATGGTATCGCAAACTAAGTCTTCAGGCATTTCTATCATGCGGCAAATTGTTCCAAGAAAAGTTGGGGGATTTGGCTGTATTGTAGAAGTTGATGAAGCGAAATTTTCGAAACAGAAATTTAATGTGGGCCGTGTGGTAAGATCTCTTTGGGTAATTGGAGGAGTTGATATTGTTACAGGTGAAATGTTCTTTAGGAAGTGCTTTTTCGTAATAGGTCAACTATTGCAAGTGTTTTAACAGAATGCGTCGAAGTCGGTACGACAATCGTCACAGATTGTTGGAGGGGTTATGTTAACCTTGAAGAATTAGGTTTTAATCATATGACTGTCAATCACAGTCCAAATTTTGTAGATCCTCGCACTGGTGCAAACACACAGGCCATTGAAAATAGATGGAGTGTATTTAAAAGAAGATTTAGGGCAAGATTTATTACGCACCGAAGTGAGTTGGGTTTGATGCTTTCGGAATTCATGTTTAAATTAAGATTTAAGAGGCGGATACATTTAACCAAATGATGAGTAATTTAATTAAAATTAATGTTATAGTTTTTTTATAAAAAATAAAAACGCTTTGATGGGATTCGCACCCTTCCCCTCAAACCGGTCAGTCACCGTTTTTCTACTCATATAGGGGTTAGGAAAAAAATTAATTTGCATATAAAAAAATTTTTTTTTATAATGTTCTTTTAAATAATAATCTATCATATATTCTGTTAAATTTGTTCATTTTTTAATCAATAATCAAAAAATCTTTATAAATTTGGAATTTCTGACATTAACAATTCAAACAGAATATTTCAAAAATTTAAATAAATTATTCGATTTATTATTAGATATGTTTCATTAAATCACAGGTGGATAATATCTAAAAAAATCTATATATAAATTTAGCGATAATATTAAGAATTTAAGTGCATTAATGCGCATTTACTTGCTCTAGTTATAATAGTTTTATAGTTCAAAATTTATTCTAATAATAAATTAATTATTTTTTTTTATTTTTGGAAAGGGAAAAGGAATAAGGGCTTCGTTCATAATTCTTTTTCTAAGAAGTTGCTAATATTATTAAATGTATTTTCGTATTTAAATATTTTATATTAGTTTCATTTAATTTGTCTTGTTTTTTCTCATCTCTCTTTTAATTCTTTAGTTTATTATTAATGTTTATTAGTTTCTTTATTAAAAAGTCACCCTTATTATTTCTAAAAGATTTGTTGATAAGGTTTCCTTATTTTCTTGTATTCTTTCCGCAAAGGGGTGTGTTATCCACTCCTCTCTGTCAAGATATGATTCAATTCCTAACAATGCTCTTACTTTATTTATATCTATATATTTATGTAAATGGAAAATGCTTCTTATTGAATTATTTTCAATTTTTTCGAATCTAATTATTGTATCTTATTTGCTGGCTAAACTTTTGCTCTGCTATCAAGGATTGGTCTCATGAAGATATACAAGCACAACCTCTTAACATATATTTTAGGTTTGTAGGTTATGGGTTTAACTTATTTATTATTTTCCATACGACTGCTGTTCCATTATTAATTGCTGTTCCATTAATTAACTGCTGTTCCATTAATAACTGCTGTTCATATCTCCACCAGATTTCGTGTGATTAATATTCCATGGCTTCCGAGGTATATTCTAAGATATTTAAATTCGAAACTATTTTTTATTTCTTGATTTCAATATATATTGCTATTATTGCATCCTAGGGTAAACGATTTTGTAATATTAATGGTAATATTTTAACTATTACATATTTTACTGAAATACTCTACTTTTTTTTTGTAATTCCATCTCTGTTCTTGGTTAGAATTGTTACATCGTCTGCAAAAAGAAATATTTTTTCATTTTCATCTCCTTCTTTAGTGTAGGCCGCTGCATCGATATAAATATTAAATGTTGTGTGCTAGATTGGCACCCATGCCAGAATGGCACTGTGCCGAATCGGATCATAACTTTCTTGTTTCTTTCACGAATAAATGTTTTAGTTAAACAAAAAAATTTTATTTAAATAAATAACTTAAATTTTTAATCTTCGCCATTGAAATGGTTTCTTCACCTCGTTCCTACATAAAGAGTGCCTTAAGATTTGAATATATAATCAATATAACAGCTTCTTCAGAATAAAAAGATGAAAGTTTTAACTTTTTTGTTTTCGTATTGGCATTAAAATACTTATTAATCAAAACCCTATCACCTATTTCGAAATTATACTTGAATAAATAAAACGCATGAGTGCTTATCCATTCTAACGAGAAAAATGTCTGAAATATAAGCCTCTCTAATCGGATCTTCCTCATTTTTAATTGTTTTCAAATACTGTGTTAAATACGATATATTGGTATAAAAGACGAAAAGGAGTTTTGCTAAATTATAATTATAAACAATTTTATAATGTTTCTTCGCTTTCATATTATCACTTTTAATTTTCGGTTCATCTTGAGAAAAACAAATTTCTGCAAATATCGAGTTAATGTTTTGGTTATACCTTTCAACTTGACCTTGTGATTGAGGATGCCTGGGTCTACTAGTCTTAATCCTAATTTTGAATTCATCACACAAACATTTTATTTATCCATTTACAAATTCCTTACCATTAACTGGCTGTAAAATTTGCGGTGGTCCTATCATATGAAACATCTCATTCAATTTATCTGCTCTTCTCTGGCACTTTTTGTTCTAAAGGAAAGACCCAGGCTAATTTAGAATATACATCTATGATTGTTAGAATTCAAGCTAATTGATCATTATTATCCCTATATTGCTTCATATCTATCAGATCTATTTGCAATCTTTCTAATGGTCTAGAAGCAACAATATAAAATAGCTTTTTTTTACTTATAGAAGTTTTGATTGTGAGCAAACGGCACATTCGGAAAAAATCTTACATACTATAGCCTGAGATATTTTGAAAAAAAAACGTTGAATTATGCTTCGAATCTAACCATTCCGAGGGTGTTTTGTTTATTAAATTTTTGTGTTTCGAAAATCATGATATCTCTTTGATCGCTACATATTATCAGCTTATGAAACCCCTCATTATCCCTCAAAAACAGTATGTCATTCGGCAATAAAAAGGCCTTCGCCTTTCTTTTATGTTTCATTTTTGTGATATTTTAGTAGTTTCATTTCATTAGTCCTATCTTTAAAACAAGAATGATGTTATCATATTCTTCTTTATTTTTGATTGCTAAAATCATTTGGACTAAATATATTTTTAAACCTTTAACCTATATCATTCTATATTTCAAATAAGTACATTGAAACCTACTTTTAGTTTTGCTTGCGCACAGTGTTATTTGAATATACGAAAAATATCAAAAAATGGCAAAGTCAGGGTCCGACTCCTGATGACAAAGTTCGCAGTTTAAATGAATTTGGATCATGTAAGGTTAATCCCCCCGAAAAATCTATGTAATTTTTCTCCCCCCCAGAAATAATTATTTTTTTTATTAAAATAAAAATTAAATAAAAATGGTACTTGTATATTATCCCCCGCCAATATATTTTTATATTAAATTTATAGCTGATTACTATTAATTTATATTAAATATTTTTTTTTTAAAAAATTAAAATTAAATTAAAGAAAAAATAAGGTTATAAATTAAAAATAAATAGATACTAATTTAGTGGGAAATATAAACGGATTACATCAATAAAAGCCTGAAAAATGTTTTCCTTATTACACTGTCTCCAAATAAATTCAACTAAATAAGATTCCAAATACCTCCTTGAAGTACCAAGCTTCTTTTTTATTTCCTCATCTTAGCGCGCATACATAAATTCTCAACTCTGTTGGTATTAACGCGTGTTATTGTATCGACGAAATTTAAGGAATGATTAACCCTAAAATGTTCATAACCAAGACTTTGAATTGCATTGTATGCTCTCCACATATCAGATACTATTGTAGTACCTAGGCAATACATACTGTTGTAATATAGGTAAAAGAGTTTCAGCATTTCTCGCATTTACCGGAACCAAAAAACATTCTTTTGTGGTACAATATATGCCACCAAAAACCCATTGCTGCCCTACTAATCTACCTCTGTGGTATTTCTTCTTACAAATAGAGTTTCATCTATTTGAACCACATGTCCTACTCCCCTGATCATTTTAGCTTTAACTAATAAATCATAACCACATATCTGCCGAAATAAATGCTTCCATTTTACAAGACTTGTTCGTGTTAAATGTAATTCACGTCGTAATTTTCTGTAGTTCGATTCTTCAAAAATCCAATAATATACTAGTTGCAAAATAATACGTATCTTCAATTTACTATTTTCAAAAAATGCTTGATTTTCTAATGCTGCTTTCTTTTCTACACGGCCTGGAGCACTTCCAATGAAATCCATCAGTTCCTCGTCCACATTTTACTAACATCATATTTTGCAAACAGGTTTGACAAATTTGTGTATTTTTCAGAAGATTCAATGATTGACAGAAAGAAACAGTCTTTTGTTAGTATTCGTCAAATGTAGTAGTCTTCTGATATTCATTTTTGATAATTGCATGTCATAAAAATAAATTTAATATAAAAATATATTGGCGGGAGAATAATATACAAGTACCTAAAAAATAATTAGATTAAAATAAGTAAATAAAAAATAATTAAATAAAAAATGATTTAATAAAAGTAATTAAATTAAATAAAAAATATTAAATGAAAAATATTTAAATAGAAAACTAAAATTAGGTTGACTAAATGAATAATAAAACTATTCTTTAATTAATTATAATACCTTTTGATTAAATCTACTAAAGTCTCACATTTTTTGTCATAAATATTGTCTTTCCACATCCATTCATGTAGATACTTATAAATTAATTCACCAAACACACCTTTCATCTTCTTTATTCTTAACTTTGCTTTTGCCCAATACGATTCAAATGTTTGCGTATTGACAAAAGTATCAGGATCAACAAAATATAGACTGTGATTTACAGACTCGTGACGAAATTCAAGACTACTTATATTGTTGTAGGCCTTTCATTTGTCGCTGTAAATCGCAGTCCCTGGGCGGCAAACCTGTTAAATTATGTGAAGTAATTGTACTGCACCACGATCCGCAACCAATTTCAGATAGACACGGGCTGGTTTATAGGAAATATCTGCAATTCCAAACACCCATAATTCATTACTGGTAGCCCTTCCCCTATATTTTTTGATTGTGTCTAAATAGACTTTCATCTATTTGACATGTTATCCCATCGCCACCAGACTTAGTGGAAGCATTTGCCAGAAGTTCAGAGTCATTAACCGCATTTTACTATCAAAATTAATTAATGTTTGTCTCCTATTCCTGTGTCCTGGGTTATTGATATTGAGATGCATCCTTTCCCCATTTATAAATTATAAATAGGCATCTATTGAGGCTTATTTTAAAGCCATCAAAGAATGTACCTTCTCTTATTGAGAAATAAGATTTATAATTTATACACTCTCTGTTCATGCAACGAAATGCGACCCCATCTGCAGTTTTTTTATAAACCGAATGTAACATCTGGGTCGTACACCACGGGCAACCTTTAAACCTCGGCATAAGGCTAATGTCCATCATGTACCGTAATGCGTTTCGGTACTACCGTAAATTATCGGCGCGAGACAAGATTCAAAGAAAACTTTTAACATAAGGACTAAAATATTTAATTCTTTTAAATTTTATTTGTTTATTAACATTTATCGAGTTATATAAATATTTGTATTTATTAGCTTATTTAGAGTTAGATTCATAATATATTATTAATGTTTTTATTTATTTGTGTTTTTTTACTTTAATTTAATACTTTTATATTCATGTAATATTTTTTTTTTATTTTATTTTTATTAATTTATCATATAAGGTTTCTCCCTCCTGGGGGGGAGAAACCTTATATGATCCTGAAGTTGACATATAAAGTTAACAACTTTTCTGTAATGTTGAATAATTTGAATAAATATAATTAAAAATTTAATGTTTTTTTTTAAAAAAACATGAAATTTTTTAGGATTCGATCCCACGCCTTCAAACCGGGGACGCACCGGATTTTAATCATGGAATGGAACTATTTTTATCAAAATATAAAAAACTTTACTCAAACAATCAATTTCATAATTTTTTTTGAAGAAAATTACGTGCGAGAAAATAGTAACTGGTTTGAAGCGTATGATATTTGGAATCCAAGTACGAAAAATGGTTTGGAAAGGTTTAATTTACTTATAAAAGATAAATATATGTCATGGCTGAAATGCGATTTTAAAACATTCATAGAAAAAGTTGTCTGATAATTCGCGATTTTAGCAACATTGAACCGAGAACAGGTAAAATGTTCTATTCAGTGAAAGAAAACCCCAAAAAAATCGCATTTTTATTTATAAAGGATGATTTGCATGTAAGTTATTATCTTGTTCAAGAAAACCATATTAATATAAAAGAGGTAGGGCTCCTTTTTGATACTAAATACAAAACGTTGATTGAATTCCTGAATTTTCATTCGACGGTAATATTTTTAACTGTTAAATTTGAGTATCAAAGCTGAAAGGATATTTTTTGCTCATGTAGGGTTTTTGCGAAACAGAAGAAATGTGAACACGTATTTGGTTATTTGGTTGAGATTAAACAACTTAATACTGTATAGGTTTCTCTTATGGATATTAAGAAGAAGAAAGGAAGACCAAAAAAAAAACCTTAAAAATTCTTCTTTAAAAAAAGATACTAAATAAAGAAAAATAATTGTCACAGTCCGTAGAGATATACGTCCGTAGAGGTAGCAAAAAAAAATATTAAATAAAATTTTGGATCATGTGCTGAAAATAATAATAAAATAATAATAATAACAAAATAATAATAATAATAATAAAATAATAATAATAATAAAATACATTATCAGAAAATGTATAAAAAAATATAAACGTTACCTAAATCAAATCATTAAATATTTTCTTATTAATTATATTTATTAACTTTGTTTTGATACCCTATGTCATTTAACTTCTTCGAGTCCACATTCGTGAAAATAATATATGGTACTACTGAGGACGCATTAAATTATCTAACTGAAATTGGATTAATGCCGAGGTTTAAACCCTGCCCCGAATGTAGTGTGCAAATGCAATAAGTGGTATATAGAAAAACTACGGACGGCATTGCGTTTCGATGCATGAACAGAGTATGTCGAAGCTACAAATACTATTTTTCAATAAGAACAGGTACATTTTTTGAAGGGTTCACTATAACTCTTAATAAATGTATCTTAATTATTTATAAATGGGCTAAAGATGATTCCCAATCATCAATTATTGATGATACAGAAATTGGAAGGTTTCCATTATCAAGGTTTTTTGAAAAATTAAAATTAATGTGTACCAGATATTTTCAAGTAAACCCAATAAGATTTGGAGGGCCAGGGATTGTTTGTCAAATAGATGAAAGTCTATTCAGACATAAACCCAAAAATCATAGCGGCAGGGCTACCGATAACGAGCTCTGGGTTTTTGGTATTGCGGACACGTCTTTCAAACCAACAAGAGTGTATTTGAAGCTAGTAGAAAACCGCTCTGCTGCTCAACTACTCCCAGTAGTGCAACAAGTGTGCCTCCCAGGTACTATATTTATAGTGATCAATGGAGGGCTTATAATGGCTTAAGTAATTTAGGGTTTTTGCATGCCACAGTAAATCATAGTGTTTACTTTGTGGATCCGACCACTTTTGTAAACACGCAAACGATTGAATCCTACTGGGCAAAAGTTAAGCAGAGGATCAAAAAGATGAAGGGTGGTTCGGGAAACCTTCTCGAACAATATTTATGCGAATGGATTTGGAAGGATAATTTGTATAAAAAAAATTAGGAAGCAGTGATTGATTTAATTAAAACATATTATCGATGATTTTTTATAAAAATGGAGCTTTAATTCATTATTATTACCTTTAAATTTATTTAGTACTCTTTTACGTGATAAATTAAATTTTTTATAAAAAAAATAATTTCAACCTTTAATAAAAAATAATTAAACATTTTAATAAAAAATAATTAAAAATTTTGATAAAAAATAATTTATTTTCTGGGGGGATTTAAAATACATAGATTTTCTGGGGGGGATTTTCAGCACATGATCCTGAAAATGTTCTTTTTTTTTACAGATAATTAAAAAAAAAGACAAAAAAAAAAACAGATAAAAAAAAAGATAAAAAAAAAAGATAAAAAAAAAGATAAAAAAAAGATAAAAAAAGATAAAAAAAGATGAAAAAAAATTTAATAGGATTAGAACTCGGGGTCAATGGGTAAACTTCAATCAAAAAAAATAATAATAAAATAATATTTAATAAAAAAATAATAATAAACGTTAAATTCAATTAATTAAACCAAATAAATTTGATTACTAATGCATAAAAGGCTTTAAGAATATTGACATTTTCGGATCACATGCATTTTTGTGTCCAACGGCCACAAAAATGTAGTAAAAAGTATAAAATAAAATTTAACAATATTGATTATAAAACATAAAAATCACTATTTAATAATTCGATGATATAATAGATATTATCATCTGAAATCTATTTACTTTGTGATTAAATTTCCAAGTAAACTCATCCTAAAATTCCTGTCTTAAAGATGTTTTAACACCACGCTTTTTCTTAATATCTAAACTTACACAATTATTAAACGATTCAACAGCCTGAGTATTTGCACCTGTTTCTGGATTTACAAATGTATACTTGTGACAAACCGTATCATGTACATAATTCAGCTTGTTTAATGATGAATAACTTTTGTGTTCATCTGTCCAAATAGTACTATTAGCCTTTACATTATTACAGATTATTGGAATTATTGTCATCGCTTTTTTTTCATTTATTACACAAGCAAAAGCTCGTTTAATTTTTTCATCTACTTCAACAATACATAAAGCGTCCGTTTTGTTGTTAGGAGCACGGCCTCTATGGGATTTAACTCTAAAATTTAAGCAAGTCTCATCAATTTGGACTAATATATCAAGGCCACCAAGTTTATCATTTTACAAATCAAATGTATCAATTAAACTTAGAAATTTTTTTATGATTTTTTTACGGTTCTTGAATCTATGCCCAAAGCAAATGAAATATCAGTCTGTTGCTGATTCAAAGACTATTTGGTCAAAACTTTTATTATTGTTAGAAGTGGCAAACTCAAACCATCAAAAAAACTATTTTTTCGTATATTAAACCGCCGTCTTTTCTTAATACACATATTATTATTGCATTTCCAACACTTACCTTCAGTATGGTGTTTAGAAGTTACCAAATTTAAGTAAAATAAGCAATCTCTACACTATATCTCTCCTTTTAATAGTCCCATATCCATAAAAGTATTTATAAGCTTCTCCGTTGACATTCTTATTAAAACATTCTCGAAGTTATCAATGTTTATTTTGAGGTGTAAAAATACAAATTTAAACATAATTTTGGCGGGCAATATTTTAAACATGTTTGTGCCCAAAACATCAACACATGAATTTTCACCTTGCCTGGATAACCACATACGAAAATCAATGTAATTGATTTTTTGTTTAAATTTCAAACCACTTTTTTTCCTCAGATTTGTTTTAAGATTTCCCAACCAACCTTCTATTGTATTTGTAAGTATGTCGGTATTTGGTACTTTAAATTGTACGAAATGGTTAACTGTTCTGTGTTTGTAATTAAAATCTATAAGATTTTTAAAATTTCAATTTTGCGTAAGATATCGGTGCCATTGATCGCTAAAAATATTAATTCCTGGTTTAATAAACTGTTTTACAATGGAAGTTAGTGTTTGCCTATCTCGAACTTAAATAACTTGAATAAATCATTTTTTAGACACACGCTCTATTCCGCCAAAAAGCCAAATTTTACGATACCAACGCCCTCTAAAATATTTTAGTTTTTTGGAAATTAGGGTTTGTCAATCTCTACAACAAAAAACTCACCACCAATCATTTTTTGTTCTTAGGTTAAATTCAACAAGGCCGTTGAACATAATACATCAAAATATTCGGTAAACCCCCAAAAATTGTCGATTTTTGTTAATCAAAGGGAGGACCCTTGGTTTTAATAAAAAAATTAAATTAAAGATTTAAAAAACGAATTTTAATAATTCAACCCAACTAGACAGATGACCATTTACGGCACCAAAATTAATCTTAATTACATAATTAAAAACATTGAAAATTCTCAGTTCATTTTATATATTTTAGAAAAAGCAAATTTAGTCTATTTATTCGGCTTCCTTTGTCCAAAATGTCACCAGGGATATACAAAAAAAACCAAAAGTTCAAGACATTCCGTAGGCTTTGTCATGTTGTGTGATAACATCGGATGCCGTAAAGAATATTCAATTTTAAAAAATGAGTGGCTAGCACAAAAAAATATCAAAAAGTTATTCTATGTTATAGCTGCATTTTTATCAAAAAAACAATAGCATGCATAATTAGGGATTCAGGATTAAATGAAAAAACTGTATATTCATATATTGGGTTTATAAGACATGCAATATCCGAAAAGATAAATAATACGGAAATTAAATTGGGTGGGGAAAATTATGCAGTAGAAATCGATGAAGCCAATTTGTTTACAAGGAAATATAACAGGGGTAACATTTTGGCTAGTGAACAAATTTGGGTTTTTGGTATCATTGAAAGAGTTTCCAAAAAATGTTTTCTGAGAACCGTTAGGCAAAGGAATTCCAATGAATTATTTGAAGTTTTTAATTCACATGTTTTGCCTGGTACTCAAGTCTTTTCAGATGGTTTGAGAGGCTATTCACGAATAAAAGAACTGTTTACTGTAAAAAGTGTCAACCATAGGTTACATTTTGTTGATCCAACCAATAATGAAATACACACTCAAAACATAGAACGTCTCTGGCGTTCTGTGAAAGAAGGAATGGGTGGAGTTAGTGTAGGAAAATATGATGAACACTTAAATGAGTTTATATTTCGGAAAAATTATCTTACAGGTGATTTTTTTGAAAACCTGGTTGAATTATTAAAATTCGTTTTCTAAATCTTTAATTTAATTTTTTTATTAAAACCAAGGGTCCTCCCTTTGATTAACAAAAATCGACAATTTTTTTTTGGGGGGGGGTTACCGAATATTCGTATCCGCAATTGTTTCTTATCGATCCAATTCAATATTCAAAATCCTACTAGATGGGAAGGATGTCTTGTAGCCAAAAACATGCGTAAAGCACTAGTTTTTCTAATGATAGTTGACTCTTCTCAAGAAAACTATTTTTACGAACAGATACTTCACCACACTTTTTTAAACATCTAAAACAATATCCATCTGAAATTCGGTGTCTCTTAATTCGAGTCATTTCAATACCACAGGTGCACATACAATTTCGTGCAATTAGAGGGGTGATTGTAAATATCGGATACAATGCAAAGGTTCATGAATTTTATCAAAAAGACTAAAAATACAGGAAACATCGGTTAAGCGGGAATCGGTTAAGTGGAAAATATCGGTTAAACGAGACTTACTTAAATAAAATATTTTTTATACAAATTATCAATATATAAAATCTTTTAAGCGGGATTTGATAAGCGGGACATATTTTTAAATTTTTTTAACCACTTGAAAAAAAAATTTTAAAAATGAAAAATCTAAAACTGGACGAAAAAATCAAAATAATACACGAGATAGAAAAAACATCAAATCAAAGCAGTATTGTGAATAAAAGCATTGCATCCAGTCAAACAGTCAGCCGCATATTGAAAAACAGAGATAATATTCTCATAGCACATGTAAGCAGCAATAAAAATATCAAGAAAGTTAAGATATCAAACTATGACGAACTAAATACGCTATTAATAACATGATTCAAACAAACAATTAAAGATAAACTAACTGTTCCCACTTTTTTTTTGCAGGAAAAAATTTGAGAATACGATTGAATTTTGGTATTGAAAATTTTACTTGTGGCGATGGAAGGATTCAAAGATTCAAAACGAGACATATTGTCGTTTCTGGTACTAAATCAGGTCAAGATGGTGATGTTAAATTAGAAGATGTTGATGATTGGCTTCAAAAAAATAGTCTTAGTTGAGAAAAGGATATGAAGATAAAGACATTTTAAATACTGATTAAACAGGTCTTCTTTACAAGTGTATACCAGCATCAACTCTTAGATTTAAATCCGAAAAATGCATTGGTGGGAAACTTTCAAAGGAAAGGATAAAAGTGTTACTAACAGTTAGTGCCTGTGGCGAGAAAAAAAATGTTTGATAATCGGCCCGATTTTGAATCTAAGATGTTTTAAAACCCAAAATATAAAAATTCTTAACTATGAATCCAATAAAAAGGCGGGGATTTCCACTCAATTTTTATTAGTTTTTATTGGATTGGAAAAGAGAACTAAGAATATCTAATAAAAGGATGATTCTTTTACTTGATAGTGGTGCATCCCAACCAAAAATTACAACACTATCGATTATAAAATTTTCATTCCCGCCAGCAAACACAACAAGTGTTCTTCAACCACTTGATCAGTGGAAAATTAAAAACTTACAATATTTTTACAGGTCAATATTATTGACAAATATTCTTCAAGCATATGACAAAAAACAACAATTTTCATTTATATTTCTTAAAACACTTTATGCTATTACAAATGCTTGGAACTCAGTTAGAACATCCACGATAATTAATATGTATCAATACTCCAAAATTCTTTCAGGAGATTATGAAAATGTTTTAATCCCGGAAAATAATATGTTAATTGAAAAATTGCTACATTAAACGGAAGATTTATTTGCAACAAATAAAAAATAGGAAAACTATATCGATGTTGATTTGAATTTAACCATTGAAAAGGAATTATTAGAAAATGAAGCTGAAATAAAAGTAGAACAAAATGCGATGATGAAAACGGAGGAATGTTATGGGGATCTTGAAAATATACGATCTTGGATGCAATTTAAGCGTTAAATACATCAAGAGATAATTTTTATGGCCTTGAAAACAACATAATCCATTGAAATTTGGTAGAAAAAATGTAAAACGATATCAGGACCAAATATTTAGTATGAAGAAAAACAAAAAACCCTATTTGTTTTAAATATTTTAAAAAAGAATGTCTATTAATAAACTTATCTGTTAATTTTTTCCTGTAATTAAAATATTACATATTAATGTATATTTAATTTAAAATAAAAACCGATTAAGCGGGAAAATCGGATAAGAAGTACAGATTTTGTCAGTCCCGTGATTCCCGCTTAACCGATATTCGCTGTACCTTTAAATTTCGTTGATTTTTTTAATTAATTATTACTAATTCTTATTTTTTTTGGATTTTTTTTTTTAATTTAAGATTATGGGTAAAATGAGATACGTAAAGCCGACGATAAAATCAAAATAGCGCCAAAAAAACCTTTTATGGGTGAGGAGGATATCAAGACAACTCCGTTGATACATGAGACCCAATTGTGCTACAAAAATTTTAATACTCAAAAACGAAACACCGTTCAATCTCATATAGGTGATGAGCACCCTCCTGGTCATGGTAAAAGAGCAAGATAAGCTAGAAAAAAGTCTTCAGCCGACAGTAAACAGTGGACCGATAGAAAGTCGGATAACTGCCATAAAATTCATTCTGGACGCGATAGAACCGACATAGTATATGGCTATGTATGGCGTTTCTAGTAGCACGAAAAAAAATTTGGAAGAATGCCACGAGAGGGTAGGTCGTAGCTTCTAAGGTGATATAATGGGAAATATGGCCGCTCTATAACTCTCGCGAAAATAAAATAAAAAAAACGAGGTGGTGGAGATAACAAATCAGACGAAGAAGAAACTGTAAAGCGACGCCGATCCTACTTGAATTAACAAAACTTGTACGCTTCCTGACGCAAGTATCTATATAAAGATGAGGACAAGTTTCCTGAGGTAAATTTCGAAACTTTCCACTGATGACTTGATAGAAAACGCGATCCGAACTAGGAAAATAACGAACGAATTGATAGACATAATAACTTTGGAACTTGCAAACAACATTGTCGGAGCGTACATAAAATATTTCGTACCAAATAACATGACCGTGATTGGACGACTTTTCCAAGCTGCGCAGGTCTGCTATTAGGAAGCTACATTAGAGGAGAAGTTCCGGCTCCTTATAAAATAAACATTGAAAAGAAGATTACTTCCCTGAATACTCTCAAGTAACTACTTGAAAAATGTCGTAGACAAGAGAATTTGATAATGTCGAAATAAAAATATCAAAAAAGATCATGAGAGATTTCAACCGTATATTGAGCAAGCAAAAACATCTTTCGGAAGCAGTAATTAGGCTTAACGAGTCGATTAAAGCCTATCAGAAAAATATCGCGATGCATGAGCAGATGATTAAATCCGAAGTGAAAATCGCATGTTCGAATTGTTTCAAGGTAAATACTATCGAAATCTCTCATATTAACGGAATGACTGAGCAGGGGATTGGGGACAAAGAGAATAAAGAGTTTTTGGTTCACTATGTTGAACAAAAAAAATTGTTCAGAGTAGTTTGAAAAGTATCTGATATATTTTTAATCAGACGACTCTCCAATATCGTTTCCCGTTTTCTTCATATGAGGAATTTATAGAGACCATCCAGTTTCTTCCAAATTGGAAAGCGGCAGGATTTGATGGAATCTATAATTTCTTTATAAAACATATGACAGCAACCCATACTCATCTATATGAGGTGGTAAAGCAATTATGACTAGAAGGGAAGCCTCAGCCTAATTGGTTCTACCGAGGAATAACATATCTCAACCCTAAAGGTATTCCTCGGGAAGGCTATGATTACAGACCGACTACTTATATGTCTAACCTATACAAACTAACAACTAAATCATAACAAAAGTTATGCAACTTAAAGTGAAAAAACAAAGTTTATTATCCGAGAACCAATTGGGTACAGTACGAAAAGTGCAGGGCGCAAAGGAGCAGGCATATTACAAGTAGCAATAAATAAAGAATGTGGAAACGTCTGAAAGCAACGTGTATCGAAAGCATACGATTCTCTTTCCCATGTATATCTTATACAATGCATCGAGAAACTAAATTTGTTAAGGTGGATTCTAACTTTTATAAAAACAACAATATCAAGATGGAAGCTTGATATTTCAATAGGGTAAAAGAAAATCATAACTAAAACGATTATGAGAGGGATTCTATAGGGCGACAGCCTGTCCATATCTTATCTGTGCTATGTATGGTCCCATTAAGCTGCATCCTTAATGAAAAATATCCAAAGGTCTCGGTACATTTGGATAGTACATCAAATGCAACAAATCACCTTTTATTTTTTGATGATCTATAACTCCTTGCCGATAATGTTGAAATTCTAGGGTTAAAGACACGGAAAATACGATTTATTGGCGTCTATTAGCCAAGAATCCAATAAAGAAAACTCGGCCACGAATGATCCGACCTGTAAAGATACAGCTACTCTTCTTGAAGGACCAAGTACTTACAAGTATTTGTGAATTATAGAAGATATCAATGGAACACCAACAAAGGAATCATTCGATGATGTATTGTAAAAGGTTCTACTCCGAGTAGAAAAATTGTGGGGAACAAAATTGAGAACTAAAAATCTATTCGAGGCAAATAATTAGCTGGCGATATCTCTTGTAAACTATCACATTGGAGTATTAAAGCTTGAATCTTCTGAGTTTTCTGAACTTGACCAAGCCATTCACAAATCTTAGTCCGTAAGAAGGTACACCTAAAACGCGTGTGTGAAGATCGTCTCTAATGTTCGAGAACAGATCTGGAAAAAGACTTCACAGGTGGAGCAAAAGAGCAAGCCATGCACCTCTAGCTCCAGGATTGTATGGTAAAACATAAAAATGTGTTCAGAAGAAGATCAGCAATCCTAAAGGTAGAAGAAGACAACAGTACTACCCTTGCACTGAAACGATGTACAAATAAATTAAGTATAAAATGATGAGTGAAGTAAACGCTAAGTCCCACAAATCAGAACAGGTTTGTCATTCATACAACGAAATTAAAAGTCGTGAACTTAACTCGAAGTGGTATAAGTCGGGAGAAAACGAACGTATTAGTATGATAGACTCCTCAACATGGTTAAAGAAGGGAAATTTCCGACCAATTATGAGGCAGTCTTTTGTTACATTCAAGACATAAATGTCTTCTGGGGTAATGTGGGAAATGTCTACATTGTTGTATCTCTGGGAAGTTATTCGATCATCTTGCAACAAGATGTGATAGTATGTTAGGCCACGACTATACCCGTAACCAAAGAAGTTGATAGTGCCTATACATGCTTATGTGTAACAAATATGGCTCAAGAAATCGAAAAAGATACGAACTCACTCTATCCAAGAAATTCTTTATAATAAATTGGCGGAGATTCGAGTCGACACCAGAATATAAACTGATAGCAAGGTCTCAAACACTCGCCCTGACATAATTGTGTAAGACAAAAAAGCCCAGAAGATTACACTTATCGAGGTGGGAATTACTGTTCAGGACTCGCTTCAAGTAGTTAAACGGAAAAATTGAGAAAGTATGACCTGCTAGCCAATAAGTTAGGTTTTCTATACAAGTTTAAGGCAGAAATAATTCCATACGTAATCACGTGGGACGGTATTGCTACAAAATACCATAAAATTACCTTAAGAAGCTCGGAATATCACCATACACTAAAGCATACATACAATCTATAGTACTAGAAAAACATCAGAAACCATTTCTTCTGACAAATTGCGAAGTATAGAAGACAGAGGGGATTTGACCCAAAGTTGGAAAGAAGCTGTTGAAAGACTTGTAGATGGACCAGGACTCTATAAAAAGGAAAGTCAGGAAATATGGATCAAGAAGAGTATAAAAGAACGACAGGAGGTTGGCTCAAATAAAGAATTGAAAAAGAAGAAGGGACACAACAACAATGATATTAAAAAAAAAGTAAACTTAGAAATGTTGTTTGGGACCTCCGGTGATAATGAATAAGAGGCACAATTGGGAAGAAAATGATATTTAAGAAAATGGAAGTTGAAAATAACCCAGAATATTAAAAATTTATTTTATTATTATTTTTTATAATTAATTATTATTTTTTCAGTGGAGAAAACTCCACCAGCGACTAAATTTCCTCTATTAAATAATTTAAAAAACACACTCTAAATATATAAAAAATTTTAGGATAATAAGTTAAATATTGGTTTGCAGGAACAACGATTCTTGTGTTCAATGTAAATTTTAGGAGTAGCGGGCCATTTCTGGGTAAAATCGGATACTAACAAACAAATAAAAAAAATTACCCCTAAAAATGCATTTCAAAAATTTGGAAGAAAACTAATTAGGTGTAATAATCGTAGAACTCGGGTTAAAAAGACGAAATATAGGGGTTTTGTTACAGGTTAGGATAGATTTAACAACATTGAGAATGACCTTGCATATCTCACCTGGACTAGCTGTAAAAGAAAATTTCATATTTGGGAGGGAACTCCATTTTATAAACTAAGTTCCCAAAAGAGAAAATATGGCGAGTTTTAGAACAATGGTTGGCTAAGTCTTCAAAAGATTTAACCTGTTTTAACATTGGAATCAGATTAAAAGCTATCATCGTTTATTCAAGAGAATAACACCCATATTAGTCCCCGGTTATTATAACTATTTAAACAATTGGGAGGAGACGAAATTTCAATAGATATCGATGAATTCATATTTGAAAAGAGAAAATATTACCGAAACCATCGTGTGAGTGGAGTATTGGTGCTGGTAATTGTAGGAAGAGGTTTGAATGGCAGACTTTTTCACGCTGCAGTAGAAAAAAGAGACAAAAAATATTAAAGGTCATTATCTTTAAACAAGTTGCAGCACAAAGTAAAATTATTATTGATGGATGGCGTGGATATATAGGGCTTGACAGTATTTTGTGAGGCACACGATACTGTAAATCATTCTATACGGTTTGAAACCCCAGAAAATGGAGTGCACACAAATAGAATTGGGCTGAAGGGAACAATAATTGACAAAAACAGCTATAAAAATAAAATTAAAAAAAATTACCCCTCTTTTTTGAAAATCAAAAGTGTAGGTCAATTTTAAAAAAAATATTTTATTAAATTATTTAATAAATTCCCCCTTTCATTTCTTTTAATCATAAATCTAATTAAATAAATTTCAATTAATTCTTTTGTTCGATATCTCTTTGGAATATCCGCTTTTATAGAGGACCAGTTTCCCTCAATTGTATTTATATGAGTTACATCTACGCTGTTTTTAAATTCGACAATGTGAACCATGGTATAATGTGAGTTAAAATGTGCTTCAGTTCCTCTATATCCCCTCCATCCATCGGTAAAAATATTCGAGTTTTGAATAATAAATTCGGACATTTTTCCTAACAGTGTGGGGTTGTCTCTTTTTTTCCCCTTGCACAAAATTATTTTTCTTTCTAGAGTTCTTTTCATAAACTCCAACACCCAAACACCTTCTACCAAATGTCCTCGGTCGTATTTTCTTTTGCCGAATTTCGATTCATCAATTTATACAACTATTCCATCCCCCCGATTTTTCCAAGCTTGTTATAATAATTAAAAATGATTTTTTTTACCCATTTTTGACAAGACTTTTCCCACGGTTTTTCTAGTAACCTTTAACCCTTTTGCTATGGTTTTAGTTGAAATTCCCTCGCACCATAGTTCTACTATCTTTAAAATTAAAAGTCTTTCTAGTTTTCTGCTAAATAATAATGTGTCCTTCAACAAATTTTCTCTATGGTTACATCCTTTCCACGTACATCTTTTATATTCCTTATTTATGTCTACTGTAGCAATGAGTCCACATTTAAAACATTTTTTTATCGAAATTAAAGTCGTTAAGAGATGATTTAAAAACTTCGTTTAGTTCTCATGCGTCATAAAAAAATTGAACATTGAATAAAGGTAGATTAAAACGAAACTTTATAAAATTAAATTATAAATAACGAGTTTGCACTATAAAGACAAGATTTAATGATTTAATAAAATATTTTTTCTTCATAAAATGTCCTACACTTTTGATTTTCAAAAAAGAGGGGTAATTTTTTTTAATTTTATTTTTATAGCCTTTTTTGTCAATTTTTGTTCCCCACCTCCATAGAATTGAGGGACATTGGGCCGGCACAAAATGCATATACCACCAAGAGGGTGATTTAAACGCGAGATCGATATGTATTTAGAATCACGAGTGTTAATTTTTAACGAAAATAGGGATTGTTTTAAAAAGTTAATAAATATTATATTTTTTTATTTAACTCTTTTTTATAAAAGAAGGGTAATTTTTTTATTTTTTTGTTAGTATTCGTTCTTACCAGAAATAGCCCGAAAGACCGAAATATTATGATTAACTTGTCGTATAATTTCTTAGTAAATCGTGTTTATATACTAATTTGACTATTGCTTATCACAATTTAATAAGCACTTTTCACTAATAACTAATTTAATGGTCTAATAAAATTTTGAAATATATTCTTAGAATTAAATTTATATACAGAAAATTTTTTAATTACTATTATAAAAAGACGAAAAAACTTAACTTTTTATATATAATTATACTCTTAATAAAAGGTTTTAATAATAAGTGAGAGTTCTAATCTTAGCTAAATGATTTTTATCCTTAAATTAAGAGAGCCAAAAAAGAAATTATCGATAATCTGATACTTTCATGCTATTAAATGAGGATCCATATCATAAGACTTTGTTTATACTTAAATAAACAATAAAACGAATTTCTAATATAAATTGTTATTGATCTTTTAGTAATACCGAGAACTCGATATTATTTTAGAAAAATTCCTTATATAAAATAAACTATCAACGACAATCCTCTTTTGTCTTATTAAAATATATTTAAATCTCATCTCATAATCATATCAACAATGTTTATTCGATGTCTATACACATATAAAGGAATAAAGGATCGTTGAATAAGCACCAATGTGCAGATAATTTTGTTACACGTCATCATGTGCGCAAAACCAAATTTTGATTGTCTGTATTTACATCAAATTTTAAGAATTCAAATGTTTAAAAGAATTACGTAATTAACATAAAAAACACGAAAAATATTGAAACTAAAAAAATGCTTGATATTCAAATAGTCTATTTAATTTAGATCGTTTATTCAAATTCTTCTCTGTCTTATATTAAGTTTATTATTTCAACAAGAGCATTTGTTTAATCCAATACCTTAATTGCATATCTAAAGAAAAGATAGCTAACCACAATTCTAAACATTTATATACAATATTAGTAAATGGTTAAGTCAACAAACAAAAGTCATTTTTATTTATATAGACTCAATAATCATAAGTGATAAGAGGATGATGAATTTGAGGAGTTGTACGGATGTTTGACATCTTCACCCTTTATATTTCATTTTTATTTCTTAAAATGTCAGAATATACATAAAAAATTTATAGAATCTGGTCTAATTAAAAAATTGAAATTTTGATGATGTATCAACTAAAACAACATAGAAAGAAGTATTATAGTTGTAACACCAATAACAGCTTTTGGTTAATTTAACATCGTAGAGATGAATATATTGCAATTAATGTGATTGTAGTTGATGACATAAATAACCGTCCTAATTACAAAACAAATGTTTTATGGAAGATTGAAAATGATAGCAATATATGTCCATTATAAGAAAACAGAGGTATTATACCAATATAGAAATCGATATAGGTCTATCTAATATAAAAAAAATATTAGGTTTCGAATTCCTGGTCTAATAGTTTAAAGACAACGACTAATCTCAAATACAGCGCAATGTATGGTTGTTAGGGATTACGATAGATGATCACAAACTGATTTGTTAATACTTTCAACAGTCCTAAATTTTAATTCCCTCCAGGGAACATCTTTAGTTGTGACTAAACTTGTCATATCCTTCAGGTCGAATATATAGTTTTTCACTATTGCCAAGTAGAATAGACCTAAAAACGACAGTTAAAATGATAGTTTAGTATTTACATATTATATCAAAATAATCCTCCTTTCTTTTATATTTTTTGGAACAGTAAAACACATTGTTTTACAACCTATATTATGTAGGCCAAATGTAAAATATAACGTAAAATTCCGTTTTAAGGACATTTTTTCGTTGATCTCTTTTGCGGAAGTAAAGTTAAATAAAGGAAGAAAATAATCAAATACTAATATTTCGTGTAAATTTTCTACATACAATATTGGAAAGTATTCCAATATAAAATACTTTTATATCACCTAATCTTCAGTGCATAGTTTCAGTTTTTGATATGATGATGTTTAAAAGCATAAAGTATTGATACATACAAAGGATTTGTGCATATTCAGAAAATATAAACATCAACATGTGATCTATAAATACAATATAGAAAATTGTAATGATTATATTGATTAAGAAAAAGAAGAGAAATTACCAAAATATATACCAATTAAGTGTTAGAATAAAACAGGTCCTTACTAGATGAAGGTAATTCTTTAAATAAACTTAGAATTTTTTATAGTGATAAAGGATAAACAATTGATATTATTATAGTTATTAAACATATAATATTTGTTGATATTATGGCTTATAACAAAACTTTTAAAACCGAGTTGATATGTTAATTTGATCAAAATATCAAAAATATATGTTGTATGTAAAGAATGGAACAATTATTTTAATCAAAAGAATAGTTCTTACGAAATAAATTTATATTAGCTTTCCTAAGATTCATCAAATATGGTATTTTGGTTTTTTTTTAAAACAGCAAAAAAATCTATGTTTTTTCTACAATATGAAACCTTAACAGTGACCATTATATATCATATGAGGCGACATAAATATTGAAATGTAAATAAAATATTGAAGATCAATATTAAACATTAATATCTTTATCTTGAAAAAATGGACAATCTATTTACATCTTAAGACATAATATTTATTAAAAAAAATTAAACTCCCTATCAAGACCTAGCAAATAAAAAACTTGTGGGATAGAAGTATCGCTTGATATGCTGAGCTGACTGGTATACACTATATTATCCTGAAATTATCTTTCTACGGATTATTTAAGTGTTATAAGATTGATAGTTACGGAGGACTATAAATACAATCAAAATTGCAATCAATACCTTAATTATTGAGGTTTTAAAGTCCAAATTAAAACTTATGTAGTTTTATTCAAAATTCTCGCCTTAAAAAAGAAGTATTAAAAACAATTCTATGTTTGAAATATAAGGATAGATAAACATCTTTCATTTTCCTGATAATAAATTTACGAGAATATAATATTAAATACTATGTTGTATAGAAACTATTTTAATAGAAACACAACAAGCCTTACTTGTCTGCAATATGCGTTATATATTACAACATCATGCGCAATTTAGCTTAAAAGTCATTTCGGTCGAGAATTAACAGACAAAATATATTGCTTAGAATAGAATTTTTGATATTTTCGATACTCTAGATTGAGATTGTTATTTTTTGATTTCTAAAAAAAAGAGAAAATAACAATAGTAAAATTTTTTCGTGTTATACCACAATCAGAACTAATAGATAAAAATCTACGTTATGATTAAAATATAAAATAGGTTCATAAATGTTTCGCATATATATTTTTGTTGATTCGGTAAGTTGTATATATAGCAAACATGTTGAAATCTAAAAAAACGCACAGGTCTAAAATAATTTCTGCAAATATGTTGCTAATGAGAAATATTTGTTTTACTAATATTTGAATATAGTTGTTGTCCATTCAAGATTAATACGTTATAAAGATATTTGAACTATTAAAATATAATAAACTTTTACTTATAAATGTTTTTTCATTTTTACTGAAGGAGAGATACATTTGTTAAAATATTAAAGGAGGATATCTACATTTAACTATGTATCTGTATATGTTAAACAGATACAAATAACAGATTTATTTTATAGTATTTTTTTTATACTTGTTAATTTATGATTTTTTAAAATAGTGTTTATTTTTTTATCTAACTTATTTTTTATAGATCTAATATAAAAGATAATAAATTACAGATCTCCTTTTAATGCGTTTTAAATAGATTGTAGATTGTAATTTATATATTTATAAACATCCTAATTTCACCCTTATGAAAAAGAAGTTTATTATTCTGGTGTTGATTGTACTTTTGTTGTTAATGTTAGGGTTTGGGATAGGTTTATTTTTTACTTTTAGTCTCGGTCTTCCAGACATAGAACTTCCTGATTTAAAATTATCTGGTGGTATAAATATACCCAATATTGAGTTAAACAGACCTTATAACGAGTTGAACAGTGATTATAATAAGTCAAGTGTTGAAAAAATTATGAATTCAACATCGAGACCCGTGTATAACACCAATACTGAAAACGATATCAATTCTTCGTTTGATGATAATTATAATCTAACGGAACTGTTCGAGGATCGAAATTTAACTTTAACTCCATTTGAAAGTACAAATATTTGTGTTAATAATACGCCTAAAATGACAGAAGCTGAACAGATAGTAACAACCACAAAAGCTCCAACAACAACAGTAGCTCCTTCAACAACAACGAAAGTTCAACCAACAGTAGCTTCTTTTACTAACAACTACAGAAGCTCTTCCAACTACAACTGTAGCTCCAACAACAACAGTAGCTCCTTCAACAACAACGAAAGTTCAACCAACAGTAGCTCCTTTACTAACAACTACAGACGCTCTTCCAACTACAACTGTAGCTCTAATATCGACGGTAGCTCCTGCAACTACAACTACAGTAGCTCCTTTAATAACAACTACAGAAGCTCCTCCAACTACACTATCTCCTGCAACTACTACTACAGCAGCGCTTGCAACCTCGTCAAAAGCGACTCTTACCGAAGCGCAAATAGTTTGTATGTTCCAAAATCGCAAATGGGCTTTAAGTAAAGGAAGATCAGATTTGAGATTTTTACCTGGAGATGAAGAAGTATTATGTGGCATTCACGATATAGACCCTGTTGATAAAACTGATCTTGTTAAAGCTTTTGTCTTTACAAGAGAAGGTAAACTACTCGTAATGTTAGTCCCTGAGATTCCAAACGCTTTTTTCTACTATTTACGCCATCTACGCATTATTAAGTCAAAAAAAACTGAAGAAACTGCAAAATTTTTAAACAAAAAGTGGTTCAACGAATAATATTTGAATGCTATTTTTTAATACTTAATTAAATTCGCTTCAACATCGAAATTTTACATGTAAAACTTCTTTAACATTATATTTCAAAAAAAAGGCTAAATACTGCAAAAATATCAATCGATACTAATTGTGCTTGCGAAATTATATCAGCATTATTTCAAAATTAAATATTTGTAAAAATTCTATTTCTACGAAAAAATTTAAAATTTAATATATGATGCTATCCAAATTAAACTTAAGTGTAAAGCTATTAAAAATAGCATAAATGTAAAACCGTTTTTTTCGTTTTTTATTCTTGACGAAATCTTATTTTTTTTTCGTTTTTTATCATTATAAAATTTTTAATAATTTTTTTGTGAATGTCTTTTTCGTTGCCTTCCGTATTTCAAGACTTCACCTAATTTACTCATTATTACTTACCTCTCTCGTTATAGGTAAAAAAACTCTTGCATATTGTATAACTTTAAAGAAAAAAATTATAAAAGAAAAGTAATTGATTAATATTTTTATTAAACAACATTAAAAGATTTAATTACACCAAATGCCAAAAGAAAAAAATGTCGAATGGCTTCACGTTACTGTGATAAATGAGAAATACAAAGGTAATCGTTGCCCAAATTGAAATGTATTTACTGTGATAAGATTTATTCAGTTGTAATAATCTGTATTAGGGTCATCTTGCAGGATAAGATATCAATATAAAATCATGTGAAAAAGTGCCGCCCGAGATAAAAGCTTTGATTAAATATGATATTACTAAAAAGGCAAATCAAAATGGAATGAAAAGAAAACGAGAAGCGTTGGACAGAGCGACTAAACATGATGCTAACTCAGAAGCTCACTCTTTTAGTTCAAAATCGTCGTATTTGGCTGATATGATTAAAAAAAGATCAAATAAGATAACCGATTGCGCAATTTCGCGTTAATTTTTTTGTAGTTGGTATTCCATTTGTAATTGTAGAAAGTAAATAATTCAAAGAGGCCATTAAAAACGCTTTCAAAGAGTGGATAAAGTTACATGGCACTTAATCGAACAATAATATCAGAGAAAATGCTATCCGCGGAGGTTTCTAGAATTGAACAAATGATTTTTGACTACATATTACATATGCCTCTCTTGGCGTATTCTTGGTCAGTGATGGTTGGTCTAACATACAAAAACGACCTATGATATATTGTCATATTGTAACAAGCAACGTACGATGTTCATTGACGCAATAGATTCGTCGGGGCAAATCAAGATAGTATTTTATGCAAGAAAACGAACCAGAAAAATCTAGTTCGTACGGGACTATCAATATTGTTCAAGTTGTTACCGAAAGCGCACCAAATTCGTTTCAGCAAGAAAAAAATATATCAAACCTTTCTATCAGTCGTATGATTGCCTTTCACGAATCATTGTCTTGATCTGATGCTTGAAAATATTGGAAAGTTCCCTTGGTATTGTAGTAGAAAATAACGTTTCCGTGAAATAAAGTTCCGAGGGATCAATCCTCGTTTTTTATAGATTTTATGTATTTTTTTAAAAGAATAAAAATATTACATATTGAACGAATAAAGCATATATTTTAATAATAAAGACTATAAAAGCAGCACATTAAAAACATTATTCTAGTTGATTTAGATTTGAACGCGGTAGGTTCAATCCATTTCTCGTAATAGTCTGTCTAGAATTACGACTCAATTCTAAATAAGAATTGTATCTAAACTCTTCAATTTCTTCCATTTCATTTGCTGATAAAGTTTCTAATTGCGGCGTTGACTCGTTGGCAAACATATTGGAGTAAACATTAAACCCATTGTGATTTAACATTTTATGAACTGGCGATGAATTTATTGACCTGTTGAACTTAATATTATACACATAAATAATATTTTCAATAGCATTATCCATTTCAATGTATCGTTATTTTTCATTATTGACAATAGCATGGATTTTATTGTAAAGTTAAACCGTTCAATTTGGCCTTGACTTTCGGGATGATAAGGACGGCCAAAAATCTGTCTCACGTTAAATTTTGTACACAAAATAGCAATGATATTGTTACGAAATTCTCTTCCATTGTCAGAATGAATTTCTCTTGGAATAAAACAGTTTAAAAATAATACTTCCAAATGAAAATAAACCTGTTGTGCCGACGTAAATAAACATGGGTAAGTCCAGGCAAATTTACTATTACAATCAATTATATTCAATATGTACTTAAACCCATTGTTGTGTTCCTCAAAATCAAGCATGTAAGTGATATCCAATTGAAATCGTTGAAACTTATGTAATATAATAATAGGATTGATACTCTGATGAACAATTTCGGTCGTTCTTTGAGAACAAATTTCGCAATCTTGTAAAACGTTCACAACATCTTCCTTTTTAATATTATAAAACCTTTTATTAAGTTCGAAAAACAAACTATTGACTCCCCTATGTGATCGCAAATGGACTTCATCTATTATGTTTGTTTTGTTTTCATAATCAGGTATGTATTCTAATGCTGCATCATCTCGTGTTCTCACATAGAGCCTGTTATTAATAATTATTAAATTCTTTGCCTTTTTTTTATTTTCTTTTGATATTTTTCGTCGATAATGTTTTGAAAACATGCTTCCCTTAAGTATTTCAACAATATATTGTATTCTGTCTCGTTTTGAATTTGAATTCGTTTCGACATAATGTGTAATTTTCCACAAAAGATAAAAATAAATAAAATATATAAAAAATGAGGATTGAACCTTCGGAACTTTATTTCACGGGAACGTTATTTCCCACTACAAAGTTCTCTTGGCATGCTAGCATTTTTGAAGATGGACATTCTGTAGTTAAATTCAGAACGACACATCAAGCATCATTAGCGGTTCCTTGCACATTCAGCGTTGGAATTGCTAAAATCTGGTGAAATAGGTTTTGCAAGTTATTTTATAATTTTACAACCTTTACATGGAAGAAAGATGTTTTACACGAAACTTTCATGAATCGCGATTACTAGAAATGAATGTCGGGGCCAAAGTCTGCTGAAAACCTAAATATCTGTGACGGAAAGCATACATAACAAACAATATTAGGTTCTTCTGTTGCATCTGACTTTAATTTGTGTAAAATTTGTGTCTGTATTGCTTTAGTTTATGGAATGTACGATGTGTAGGAAAGGAATATTGGAAAATGTTACAAGCTGAACAGAATATAGACAATTCTACTTTAGATGCGGGAAATAAAATGGAAATTAGTATGTTTGTCGCAACACGTTGGAAACTGTTACACGTAGATCTCCGTTCAACAGGTTTTGTACTAGATTCTGAGTTCAGAGCATTTTTTCAACATGAAAATAAAGAAGTTATTTCGGGATTCCACGCTATAATCGAGAGAGTTCATAATTGTGACGTAAAGTCTCGCGTAAAAGCAATCCAACCGCATAGTGTTTATCGTGCTGGCCAGGGGCTCATTTCTAGCGAGGTGGTTATTTGTGATGCGAAAAAAATGCCAACTTTTTGTTGGTGGGAAGCATTTGGGCTCTTTTACCTATTACAGAAAGTAGCCTATTGTGTTTTGTCGCAATTTGCATTTCTTCAGTTTGATAAAGAAATTGTTTCACCTTTGAATTCATTCACACAGAGAAGAGAAACCGGTAAAATGTGTAGTGATAGTGATAAACAAAATACCGTGAAAAAATCCCATGAGTTCGAATCCTGCATTATTGAAAAAATAAAAAAAAACATTTTAATCATCATTATTTGTTCTAACATATGGAATTCCAAACCATTTCTTTGTACAGTCCTTCTGATAGTACGCCTTAATTCAAGATAGTATTTAAATTTTATAACTTTCAATTTCTCTTTTTTCATCATCAGTTAAACTATACATTGATGGTGTGTGTTCATTATCCAACCATTTGCTTCAGCATTGAAACCATTGTAGCTCAGAATATATTTCACCGGTGACATATCTATCGAAAGATATTATAAGATTATAGGTCTGGCGAAATCTCGCTAGAAAAATATTAATTAATAAAACAAGGGGTTAAACCTTCAATATTACGCCGCCTTGTTCGAACCTGCTCGAAACAGGCTGAAAATAGAATAAATTATCCAAAAAAATAAAATATACCTGTTGCAAGCACTGTTCAGACTTGGTGGCGTAATAGGGAAGTTCAACTGATTGCCGAAATATAAAAATGGAATAAAAAATAGATTATGTTTTTATTTATTATATTAATTGGTTCGAGTATACTATGTCACATCGGTGTTCGAATCTCTTTTTTGTAGGTCTTTAAATAAAATAGTAATAAGGTTTTTATGTTGTACAAAGACCTCGTGTATAAACACTAACCAAACAAAATACAATTCGGTAGTCGATATAATAATTTTTGTTAAAAAAGAAAAAGATTGTATACGATGTAACTATAAAATAAAAAATTTAACAAATAATACTAACCAAACCTTAGATATCCTAAATTTAATGCAGAACATTCTTTATTTCAAACTTTTATATATTTTTTGTAAAAAACGAGATTCAAACTCGGGTGACATAGTATAATCAAACCTATTAATTATATTAATTTTTTTTTAATATTTTTCTGGCGAGATTTCACCTGGCGGTAGAGGTTATATAAAGATAAAAATTATAAATTTTCATACTATAAATATGATATTAATTAAAAATAAAACTATTTTTTATATTCATTTATATTAAAAAATGAAAATATTTTTTAAATGTCTTACAATTTTTATACCAACTTTATTTTGCCTGTTTTAAATGGTACTGACAAAGAAGTTGTTGATCTTTTTATTTTCCATGCTCTCATACGTCAAACGACGAGATGTGTTAGTTGTCGTGAAATTCAAAAGCTTGTTCTTTATAATAGAAACATCGACAAGTATGCTTGGAGATGTATGAATATTGTTTTTATAACATACAAAAAATATTCATATATTCGTGAAAATTCTTTTTTTAAGTCATCCAAAATAAATTTAAGAAGTTGTTTAGCAATTTTATGAAAATGGGGTATCAACGTTACACAAAAAGCTACTTTCTTGAAGGTCCCTGTTTTCAAAAGAATTGTTCTTTCATTTTATTCAAGGTTGAGAAAGTGTTGCGCAAGTTTTTATATTGACAATCCTATAATGTTAGGCGGTGACGGTATAAGGTGTCAAATTGACGAACGTTTATTTCGGCATAAACCGAAAAACCACCGAGGTAGGGCCCACAACACGAGCTTTGGGTTTTCGGCATAATTGATTGCAATACAACCCTGAATAAGATTTTTAAAGTAACAGGGTCGAATTGGGGGGGGGGATTCGAGTCCTCAAAATAAGATTTTTAAATTTTTATTTTTTTAATAAAATTAATTTAAAACAGTAAACTTCATTAAATTTTAAATTATAAATATTAACTTCTTTATAATGTGGCAGGTATATTTTATTTGAAAATATAAAATAAAATAAAAAATAAAAAAAAACAATGTTAAATAGAATCAAAAATTATTTACTCTTATCGCATCAATTAGCAAATAAAACCTGTTTCCGTTGTCAGTTATTCTATAAATGAACCCATATTAATATTCTATTACCAATTTTTTCAAATCATTTAATCTTAATCCTAAAGGCGAAAATTCTTTCAATGAACGCCACGTTCTATCAATATTCTGGGTTTGAACAGAACGGTCAGCTGGGTTAACAAAGTTAATAGAGTGGTTCACTACGTCGTTTGAATAACCTAATGCCCCAAGACTAAGATATCCTCTCCAACCATCGGTAATAATTCGCGAATTTTGTGGTATATTACTTGAAATGAAATTTTCTAAAACTTGTGAATTTCATCGCCTAGTTATAAACAATTTAATTTTTCTAGTTTCTCTTTCGAATATACCGACAACCCAATATTTCATTCCCGCCAAAACTCTCCCCTGGTGGTTTTTATGTGTGTAAATATTACACTCATCAGCTTCAAAAATATTTCCGGAATCCGTAAATATGCTGATGCCTACATATGGTTCAATATATGTACGTGTTTTTATTCTTAGTTTTTTAAACCATCTTTTAATTGTTGATTCTCCAACATCATAACTATATGCAGCATCCCTTATTGTTTTCCGCTCTACATAAGAATATAGGATGTCAAATACAACTTCAATGTGCACATGAGAATCTTCCAAAATACTTCCATGTGTTAAAGGAAGGGAATAACGACACGACCTGTCATCACACCTGTATCTTCCATTCAAACCTTGCCGTATTTTTCCTCTTTCAATACGCATCGTGCATGAACAAACTGGAGGGGTTGCACGTAGTATTCCAATTTCTCTAGCAAACTCAGCAGCCATTTCTGTTGTTAACGTTCTCTTAACTAGATGTCTATATTTCATTTTAAGGGCGTGAATTTTTTATTTTAGCAATGTATATAGTTTTTTTAACAGTAAATTAGTCAATATTTTAGTTTTAATATGTTTCAAATTAATTTTATTAAAAAAATAAAATAAAAATAAAAAATCTTTATTTTTAGGGCTCGAATTCTGCCCCCCTCCCCAATTCGACCCTGTTACCATTTTTATTAGTTTTGTTGAAAATCGTTCCGCTTCTGTGCTTTTACCATTAATATTAAACGTGTGTCGACCAGGCACTATTTTAATTAGCGACGAGTGGAGAGCATATAACGAAATTTTGGATCAGGGGTAGTCATGAGACCATCAATCATGGTCTATATTTTGTAGACCCAATTCTGGCACACATACCCAAAATATTTTTTCCTATTGGGAAAGCTTAAATCAAGAGTAAAAAAATGAAAGGAGTACAAGGAATTTTACTAAAAGAATATTTAAATGAATGTATGTGGAGAGAAATTGTGATCAACAACGATTTTTTGAATGTCTTTGATTTAATTAAAAACTATAATTCTTAATTTAATAAATAAATTCAACTTTGCTTTTATTTAATTGTTAAAAATTTAAATTTAAAAAGAAGGGGGAAAAAAAGTGACATGATCCATATTCTAATATGTGGTGGATTCAAAAATAAAGAATAACTGATAAAAAACATTAAAACCATAGACATATAAAACACATACCTACAGCCACGCATCGTTTGCTTGTAATTTTGAATTATTTATAAAGAAGAATAGATAAAACGATCTATAGAATTTATTAGAAAATAACAAAATACGTTTCAAATAACAATTAAATTCAAAAATAAAATTAAACAATATCGTGGTTATAAAATCTATTACTTTAATCAAGAATATAAAAGTTTTATACAGTATAAACGACTTACTGTTTTCTTGAATCATACAATGAAAAACCGTACATTGTTATGCTTGTAAATGTAAATTATTATTATTTATCCAAGGAAGAAATTAATACATTATTTTCTGGTATACTCGCTGTTGATGTTGGTATATTAATTGCAGAACAATTCATTCACTTGCATATTCATAAATTTATCAACCTTTTACAATCCCGACTTTTCTTGTATTTGTTTACATGTATAAAATTTATAATTGTTTGTTAATTAAAAAGAATATCAGAAAATAATATTTTTATGATTATGAAATATGTGGACTAATTAAACTTCATGTCCTTCACTTAAATCTGTTGAACACATCATTATTTGAGAATTCTTATTAATATTCGCTTGTTTACATATTCGTTTTTTTTGAACAAGTTATTAATAAAGAATAGAGTAATAAGCTAAATCACCAAGAAGCAAATTACAAAAATATACATAGAAAATGGGATCAAAGATGAAATGTAAACCTTTAAATCTACTAAATCTTAAATAAACAAAAATTTATAAAAAAATTGTAAATACAAAATGCCGACAATATTTATATACAAAAAAGGAGATTTTTAAAAATCAAAAAAACGGAATTTAAAAATATTGTAAATCTACAGAATTTTTAAATATCAGAAAAACAGAATTAAAAAAATTGTAAATCCAAAGAATTTTTAAATATACAAAAAAACGGAATAAAAAATGGCAAATCGCTAGAATTTTAAAATATACAACATTACCACAATTATAAAAATTGTATAGAAATTGCAAATCAGCCGTTTTTTAGAAAATTAAAATAGAAGCAAAGAATATTTTTACGAAAATTGAAACTAGAACTTTGGAATTTAACCAAATAGACAGATAACAATCAATTACGTTTACAAAAAAATCATCACAGATATTGTTACAACCTACATAGATCGTATCCATGAGGCTAGAATGTAAAATTTTAACTTATAAATAGAGAATAAACCAAAAATAAAAAAAAACATTTCGATAATATAAAATAACATTAATAATCACTAATAATTAACTATTAAAAAGCTAATTTTGTAAAAAAATTAAACTAATAGAAAAGGAGGTTAGGTTAGCCATTCATAATAAACATTACAATACTTTATTTGTCGGTGTATAATAATATTTATTTACGCCTGTAATTCGAATCTCTATTTTTATTGTAGGATAACCAGAAAACGTATTACTGGCATACGAGAATTATTAAGACCACCTATATCTATAAACATTGGATAAAATTTGCTTAAATTAAAGTCATCTAGGAAATATCTAGGCAATTATTCTTTGTAACTAGAAATTATATCATTATGAAATAGAAACATTATTGTTTAAAGTTGGGTATGAGTTCTTAGAAATGTGAATTAATGCTTAATATTAACAACGGTATAGATATGATAATATTTTTTAGGAAACCACTATTATGAAAGAGATTTAATTTAATTCAAGAATATAGTCTCTTTATTACAACTATATTAATAAACTATATAATATTAACTATATTCGGGACGTTAAAAAAATACATATACAACAAATATACAAAGAACTACACATTTTTTATAATATTTCAGTAAAAATACAATAACATAAACATTGCATATTATTAAACGATTTGTCCATTTTTTTAAGTAAATATCCGAAAAAACAAAAACAACATAACTATTCAATTACTTTAAATATGTTCGAAATAGTGAATTTTTCCGTCCAAACAAACGCAATGGAATTAGCCATAAGTTGGCGGATGGTTTTATAACTACATTCAATTAGCAAAAGCGCAATGAAATCACAATTAAACCCTGAATCATGTCATATAGCAATTTCTTAAAAGGATAGGTTGATTTTTATAACTACAAGAAAATTTAGTTTCTCTGTTGTTAAATTAATATAGGTAAACATATAAATTTAAAACAATACAGCTGAGATTAGCCTATAAAGGTTAGGACTTAAATTTTGTATGCACTAGTAGTTGAATATCAATTTAGAAATTAATATTTCGGTAATGTCGTTAAATGGGGGGCAGATCTGATTGGTCAATTTTTAATTAATAATTGTCGCGCGCCAAGAGAGCAACATGCGCCAAGACAGTAACGCGGGTTCAATCCCCAACCATGATATTATTTTTAAAAAAATAAATATTATTACATTTAATTAAAAAACTAGTTTATTAACATAAATATATAAATAATATATAAAACTAATGCATTACAATAAATTAACAATAGCAATAATGGTTTATTTTAGAATTTTTTTGCATCGATTGTTTTTAACAACAAAACTATCGTTTATGTATGAAATTTCAAGCCTGTCATTCGATAAAATTTTTTCTACAACACTAGGAATTTCAAAAAAAGAATCAAGTTTTATTTTCTTTGTTTTTTTATTATTGTCGAAATCTTTTTTCACTAGCACAACATCATTTACTTCAAAACCATATTTACTTCCATGTATTGAGGCATTACGATCCATTCTTTTCAAATAAGTCTCATTAATGGAACAAACATTTTCATGCTCTGTGCTCTCAAATTCAAAATTTTTACAATCGACATTATTAGAATTCAAAGTGGTTGTATTAAATCCATTTCTCTTATAAAACAAAATAAACGGTGACTTTCTAGTTGCCGAATGAATTGAAATATTGTAATTATAAGTAATTTCTTCAAGAATAACAAGCCATTTTTTGTTACACTTATCATAAAGTTTTTTTTTAGTAATCTTGTTATTGTTTGGTTAAATCTCTCCACTTGTCCTTGTGATTGGGGATGTCTAGGACGACTAAATCTTTGTTGTACTTTAAATTTTTCACAAAAAAAATCATTTTTTCATTTCTGAATTCTTTTCCATTGTCACTTTGGATGATTAAAGGTGGTCCATGTCTAAAAAAAATTTCTTGAAGAGCATCAATAACAGTTTCGGCTGATTTATTTTCAATCGCTTTTGTAAATCCGAATTTAGAAAATACATCAATAACAGTTAAAATACATTTATTACCATTATTTTCAGCAGAAAATATTGATAAATCAATTAGATCCATTTGGTATATTTCGGATGTTCTTTTCGCCGTAACATGCATCATTTTATCTGTAGTTTTTAAAGGTTGTGATTGAAGACATGTTACACAAGAATTAACAACCTACCGAATAATATACCTCGGTATTCTAAAAAATAATTTATTGCATAAATCTCCTATTTTATTCATGCCCAAATGACTAATTTCATGTACTTTTTTTACTTCCACTTTCATTTCTAAACTGTTTGATGCAAAAAACCCCTTTTTAAATTCGTCATTTTCTCCCTTAAAATACAAAATATTCTCTTGATTTATAAATAGGCTGGCTTTCTTCTTGATTAGTAATTTTTTATGCCTATTTTGAAATTTAACGTCTTTTTCACAATGTAAATAATCCAATATTTCTTTATATTCGTCTTCTGTTTTGATAACTGGATAGTAAGTCATATGAGTGCAAAAAAAATGATATTTAAATATTTTTAATATTTAGTTGAAAACATCTCGTAATTATATTTATTAAAAATTAAATTTGCGCCAATCAATAGTCGAGTTGGTAATCTGATTGAAATAAAGAATGGACTCGAACATATTCGTTAATTGAAACAAAATAGCCCTCACAATTAAAAAGAAAAATAAAGTATGTTACTGTCTTGGCGCATGTTGCTCTCTTGGCGCGCGACAATAATTAATAAAAAAAGAATACCTAATATGAAAAGAATGGAATTTTATGAAATTATAAGTTTTCCAGAAAATGGTTATTCATTCGCAAAAAAATTCGGAATAGTTCTTTCACCTCTACCAATATGCGAAAAATTTGTCTCTCGAATGTTTGTAGAAAAGGGGAAAACCAGATTAGGTATTAACGGTAGGATTCGCTGCAATAGACCTTGTCGTTCAAGTCTTCCCCTAACCTATAAGAGCATATTTTTCGATTCTAAACTTCAATTTAACAGTGTTTAGAGCATTTATTTTTACTGTGAAAAAAAAGTGCACGTCAAGCAGCCCATGAATTAGAAATCAAACGTACAAATGTTAGTATTTTGTTCAGAAAAATTGAAATTTCGTGTTCTGAAGTTTCTAATGCACAAAAGACACCCGAAACAGCAGTGAATGACGTTTTCGAAATTGATGAGCGCCACAGTCATGTTAATCGAAGGAAATTTGAAAGAAGATTACGAGGTGAAAACTTTTAGGTTATTTGGATTTTTAATCGAAGAACAAAAGAAATTACATTAAAACTTACTAATATTCGGACAACCGCTATTTTAAACGAATTCGTTTTACACAATGTTCCAAGAAACGCAGTCATTATTTCTGACTGTCGGAAACGTTACAATCAGTTATCATTATTAGGCTATATTCACAAAAAGATCAATCATGGTATTTGTTTTGTTAATCCACAAGATAATCACCTACATACCAATAATATTGAGCCGATTTGGCGTACTTTACGTGAATCAATAACAATAAATATTACTGAAAGCGTAGCAAGTAATATAATAAAGAAGTTTGAAATTTTATACAATTTAAAATTAAAAACGACAAATGAAAGTTTTAATTTCGTAATTGAAGCATTAAGGTTTGAAATGAATGAATAGATTAATGAATTCTAACTCATTTTCGTTTTTAGTATCTGTTATTAATTAATTTTCAATTCATTTTAAATGTTTTTTTATTAATTTTTAATTCATTTTAAATGTTTTTTTATTAATTATTAATTAAAAATTGACCAATCAGATCTGCCCCCCATTTAACGACATTATCAATATTTCATAAAAAAGAACAAGAAATTAAAATTGCCCTCTCCAAAAAAAAAAATAGAAAACGGTTCTTCTTACATTAATATACCTATATTATTCTTATAAAAACGGATATTACTCGTCTTCTTATAATTAAAAATGTTGGTTTTGTCTCTCTGTTTTACGGGATGTAACTCTCATGAAAACTACCAACAATCATTTAAATGTGAACAACAACGACATCGTATAATTTATTCCGGTAATTTCCTATTGTAGGTCATTTAAAATAAAATAAGTCATTTTAAAAATATCAAAATAATTAATCTATACGTATGACACAAATCAGAAGCAGAACACAAATAACCGATCTAATTTACTTAAAAGGAACCCTCATGAACGAACATATTACCGCTAAATTCATCTTTAACTTAAGCACAGACAAGGAAAATATAGTAAAATGGCTAGCTTCCTTTAATCTTATTAACAATACTTCTCTATGCAAATGTCAAAACACAATGAATTTGATAAAACGAAATAAAATAGGTGAAGGTTTTCAATGGGTTTGTCAAAATTGCAAACAAACAAAAAGTTTACGAAGAGGATCGATTTTCGAGTGTAGTAAGTTAAGCTTGATAGACATTGTTTTGATATTATACTATTGGTGTAACGATGAATCACAACTGAAAATAATGAATGAAGTTAAAATAAATAAGAACACTGTTTCCGAATGGTGTGAATATTTAAGAAATAATGTTGTGAATTTATACTTGATGGCGATAATGACATGATTGGTGGATTGGATGTGAATGGGAATCCTATCGAAGTTGAAATTGATGAATCGCTTTTCAATAAGCGAAAAATAACAGGGGAAGAATTGGAAACCAAAAGTGGGTATTTGGGGGAGTGGAACGTATTAGTGGAAAATGTTTTATGGTTATTGTTGCTTCTAGGGATGCACGAACTATGTATAGCTCTATTATACGTTATGTAAGACCATTTTCTAGAGTTATTTCATATTGTTTGTTAAAGATTAAAGATTAAAGATATTTATTCAATGCGTTTCCGCAAAGGGACTAACTCCCACTGTTTGGACTAACTCCAATATTTTCTTTACTTCGTTCGAATTCTCTTACTGCTCTCCCTCTAGCACTATCATTCAGAGCTTGTATCTCATTCCAAATTTTTAATTCATATTCTTTTTCTAGGAAAATACTTATTTTGTAAAACGTGGTTTCTTTAGTGAGACAATCTAATATGGCTTCGGTAGGTTTGTATTTCTTTTTCTTTAAGTTCTTTTTATTTATAAGTTTTTCATTTCTAGATATTATCTTTTTAATGAGGTAATCATTTTTACCATTTTTAATTGATTTGTTAATTTCCGTAAGATCATTTTCTTGTATTCTCAATCCAAAGCTGTGTGTCAACCATTCTGCTCTTTCAATATATGATTCAACACCAAGCAATTCTCTTGTTTTGGTTATATTTATGAATTTATGCAAACTTAATATACTTCTCAGTGAATAGTTTTCAATTTTCTCTAGTCTGATTAAGGAGTCTTTGTTACTTATTAGGATTCTGGCTCTATAATCTAGTATGGGTCTTATGAAAGTATAAAAGCAAAGAAGTCTCACATACAGTTTCGGCATTACATTCGTTGGTTCTATTTTCTTTAATATCCTCTTTACGATTGCTGTTCTCGTGTTTATTAATGCTCTAGTTTCTGATAGGTTCTTCGTTACTAAGATTCCCTTGCTTCCTAGGTAAACCCCGAGATATTTAAATTCTACCGTGTTTTTGATTCCCTCGTTGTTAATTACTATCATTTCTTTGCAACCTATTGTATAAGATTTTTTTGTATTAATTGTAAGATTCATTTTTTTGCAGAATAAATTAAATTTATTGACTTCATTTTGTAAATCAGATTCGTCTTTGGTTAGTATAGCAATATCATCAGCAAATAGAAATATCTTTCCATTCTCTGTACCATCCATATTATAAGAGGCCCCATCAATGTAGATATTAAATAAAAGTGGACTTAAAACTGAACCTTGCGGAAGCCCAACACTAAGAGCTTTCTTTTCAACTCCTATCTCTGTTACTAATTCTAAGTAATTGTTTTCCATTAATAGTTTCAGTGCTTCAATATAATATAATGGAAGTTTACTATTTTCTAAGATAATATAAAGTAATTTTCGGTTTACTGAGTTATAAGCTTTTTGGATATCAAGGACGGCGGCTTTGTTGTTTTTCTTTATTTTTATTTCATTATTAATAGATACGATATGATCGTGAGTTGCATTTTTACTCTTGAAAGCTATTTGCCTGCTACTGATTTTAATTATTTCATTCAATCTTTGATACAGTATTTTCTCGTACAACAACCCAAAGTTTTCAATGAGAGATATCGGCCTAAATGTACATCCGGTTTCGGTATAGGGGCTATCTTGATTCTATTCCAGTTCTGTGGGATCCTACCTGTATGTAGTAGGTTGTTAAATGCTCTTCTAAGGCACTCTTTACTAAGAGTTTTAATTCCTTTTATGAACTCGTTTTTGATGCCCTGGAATCCGGCAGATTTGTTGTTCTTGAGTAGGTCAATTGAGTGTTCAATCTCATATATAGAAATCTCTGGTATTGCTGCTTAGATTGTCGTATCAAAAAAGGTAGGTTCGAGTATTGTAGTAGGAACAAAGTCATTCAATAAACTAATGGCTTCTTCCTTGGTAATATTTATCTTGGATTTCTTTCCCCCGAACATTAGTTTATTTTCTTTGAGTCTTTTATTTTGGAGTGGTTCCATTCAATCTTTTTCGATTCTATTCTTTTAAGTTGTTTTTGAATTTCTAGATATTCGGTTTGTTGGTTAGCAAGATTGTTTAATTCCGTGGTTCGAACTTCTCTTCTTTTATTCTTGTCACGAATCTTAACTTTGTCAAGATTGGTTATAAATTCCGATTCAAATTCTTGAAAAGTAATTTTAGATTTCTTTAGCATTCGATCTGCAATGTTTTCAAATCTGTTAGATAACTCGTTTTTATTTTCTTTGTATTTGTCTAATGAGTACATGATGCTGTAGTGGTTCTTTATTTTAGTTTTTTGATTTAATACTAGCAAGGCATGATCAAATTTATGGAGTTTATATGTTGCAACTCTAATGTTTGGATCGTTCGTAAAAATCCTGTCAGGATTCGTGTTTGCTCCTTGAGCGAAGAATGTGGGCCCTGTTATTTATTCACAGTAGAGGTCATGATTGAACATGTATTCCTTTAAATTGTTGTTATGAAAGTGCTTACTGTTGATGTTTATGTCTCCTATTACAATACATTCCTTTCTAGGATTCAGATTATTTAATTCAAGAAGTTCAAAGTTTATTTTATCGTTAGGAGGTCTGTATAAAAAGAGTACATCATACTCATCCAAAGAAATCTTAATGCCAATTGTAGTTTGTATTATATTTGAGATTTTGATTTTTCTCTTTGCTATAATTGCAATTCCGTGAATACAACATTTGTTTTCTTTAGGCCTGGAGCCTTTCTTAATACTTACAAGATTATATCCTGGTGGTATTAATATGGATTCTCTCTATATCTCTGCAATTCCTAAGATATCCAGGTCCAAATTCTCCACTTTCGCGTATAAAGCTTCTACTTTCCTATCTGTGAACCCTCCAACATTTATAAAGCCTATTGTTTATATTTCTGAGGGCTTATTTTCTGTTATTGCATCCTTGTATTTCGTGGATGCCGGATTGTTATTTGAAATTCTATTGCTGAGACATTTTCTTAAATTCTGGGTTATGATTGCTTCTCTTGACATATCTATCAAGATTGTACGATAAATTTAGGGTATTTCTTTCTATCTTTGTAAACTCTTTATGTGATATTAATAATAATAATAATAATATTTAATCAATTTCACAATTGAAAAGGACTATTGTCCTGCTTATCATCATTACACACATTTTCCAAAAGCCCAATTTTTTTGTTATTTCTGTCCAGTTCTTCTTTACCTCTTTCCTTTGCATCTTTATTCAGTAAGTTCATTTCCTTCCATACATCGTTTTCATTTTCTTTATTTAGAAATCTACTTATTTTCCAATAAGTATTATTTATTTTTAAATGCTGTATTGAATTGTTAATTAGCTCTTTAATTTTTTCCTTTTGTCTCACTTTATCTTTGTTCTTTTCTTTCAATTTTTTTATTTTGCTTATAAGTATTTCATTTTCATTTAGTTTCATAGTTAGGTTTACTAACGATTCATTATTATCCTCTGCTCTAATTCCAATTCTAGTTGCAAGCCAGTCACTTCTTTCTGCGTAATTTTCTATTCCCAAGAGTGCTTTAATTTTTTTCATATTAATAAACTGATGTAATTTAAAGATCGTTCTCAGTGCTGCATTTTCAATTCTTTCTAATTTATAAATATTGTCTTGGTTGTTTATCAGCAACGGTGCTCTATAATCGAGTAGTGGTCGTACGAAGGTATAAAAAAGTAGCAGTTTTAAATAGATTTTCGGATTATTATATTCAATATAATTTCTTAATATTCTTTCAACTATAGCTGTTCTGCCAATTGTTAATTTTTTTATTTCAGTAAGGTTTTTATCGGTTAGAATTCCGTATTTTCCAATATAAACACCAAGGTATTTGTAATCTGTCGAATCTTTAATTTTGTTGTGGTTAATATAAATTGGATCCTTGCAAGGTTAGGTTAGGTTAATAGTTAATAGTTAATAGTTTTTATTCAATGCGTTTCCGCAAAGGGTTTTTCACCCACTTTTGGTACCTTTTTGGCGTACTCTTTCCTTGATCTTTCCACCGCCTGCTCGTTTAGGACATTTACTTCCGTCCAAATCATACTTTCTGTTTCTGCTTTTAGGAAACTACTTAATTTCGCACTAGTGCTTTCGGAAATACCATACTTAATTTTTAATTCACTCATACTCTTAGCTATCTCTTCTTTTTTGTTCTTTTTTTCATACTTCTCATTTAGTTTAATTATCTTCTTTATTAGTGGATCGTTCCCAGGTTCTTTTAAAATCTCTGTAACAATAGTGTCATCATTTCTTTGTGCTCTCTGTCCTATGTCGTTTGTTAGCCATTCCACTCTTTCTTTGTACTTTCCTATTGATAGTAGTGCTTTAACTTTGTCAATATTAATATACTTATGTAGCCTTAAAATTTGCCTTATAGCATTATTTTCTACTGTTTCAATTCGTTTTATAGTATCATCATTACTTATGAGTATCTTTGCGCTATAGTCTATCAGTGGCCTTATGAAGGTATAGAAGCATAGTAGCTTAATATACAACTTAGGTTTCTTTAAGGTAGGGTTAACCTTGTTAATGATTCTTCTAACTATTGCGGTTCTATTATTCACTTTACTTCTTAGTTCTGCAAGGTTTCGTGTTACTGCGATTCCTTTTGTTCCTATGTATACTCCGAGATATTTGAACTCGTATGTATTATTAATATATTCATTTCCTAGCTTAATTTGCTGTTTGCAACCCACAGTGAAAGTTTTCTTTATATTTATTAATAGTCTTAGGTCCTTACAGTGTTCATTAACTTTATTTAGCTCGGAGGTCAACTCATCTTCAGTTCGGGAAAGAATGGCAATGTCGTCAGCAAAGAGGTAGATGTTTTCGTTCTCACTACCATTTTCATTGTATGCCATTCTGTCCACGTAAATATTGAACAGAATAGGGCTAATCACAGATCCTTGTGGCAATCCATCGTGCAGTTTTTTCCTTTCTACACCTTCTTCGTTTGCAAGCTCGAGGTAATTATTCTCAATTAGGAGTTTCAACATTTCAATATAACATGATGCTACTTTCTTTTCCTCTAAGATTCTGTATAGAATTGTTCTGTTAACACTGTTGTACGCTTTCGATATGTCTAAAAAACACATCTTATTTCTTTTCTTGGTTTTTGCTGCGTTATTTATAGCTATCATATGGTCGTGTGCCGCGTTTCGTTCCTTAAAGGCAATTTGTCTTGTGCTTATCTTAATGCAATTTTTGAGTCTAATAAGGAGGATTTTCTCGTATAGTAGCCTAAAGTTTTCAATCAGTGATATGGGTCTAAGGGAGCCGTCGGGTTTGGGGATTGGAACCAGTTTTATTCTGTTCCAGCTATTGGGCATACTTCCTATATTTGTAATGCTGTTGTAGGCTCTTCGAAGAAACTCTTGTCCGTTGGTCTTGATTCCCTTTATAAATTCATTCTTTATTCCCAGGAATCCAGAAGATCTATTATTCTTAAGGTCATCAACTGCATGCTCAATTTCTTCAATTTCAATTTCAGGGAATTCGGAAAATTTTGTCGTGTCAATATATACAGGTGCACTATTGGAGAACGGCACAAATTCGTCTAAGAGTATTAATGATTCTTCTTTATTTATGACTATTTTAGAGATTTTTCCGTTCAGGAGAAGTTTATTTTCACGTATTCTACTGTTTTTAAGATGATCCCAGTTGATTCTTTGAGACTTTATGCCCTTTATTGCCTTTACAAGGAGAAGATATTCCACCTGCTGCTCGGTCTTAGCCCCCTGTATCTCTTGGTGTAGTAGTTTAAGTTCTGTACATCTTATCTCTCTCCGTTCTTTCTTTTCATTTATCTTAATCTTGTGTAGGTTGTTTGTGAATTCAGTTTCGAATTCTTGAAAAGTAATCTTAGTTTTGTTAGTTAATTTTCTTGACAAATTTTCAAATCTGTCTGTTAGTTCTGGGGCAATCTCTTTATACTTTTCAAGGTTATACATTGTGCTATAGTGGTGTCGGACCTTTAGAGTCTTGTTCAATAGGATAAGTGCATGATCAAATCTATTTAACTTGTAGGTGCTTGTTGTAATTGTCATGTCATTAGAAAACGCCCTGTCAGGGTTGGTGTTAGCTCCTCGTGCAAAAAATGTAGGACCACTAATAATCTCCAGGTCAAGGCCGTATTGTCTCATGGTATCTTTGAGGTTGTTGTTCTGTGGATGTTTGCTATTGATGTTCACGTCCCCTATTAGTATGCATTTCTTGCTCTGGTTTAAATGGTTTAGACCTAGGTGGGTAAAATTAACTTGGTTATTAGGTGGCCTGTAGATGAAGATAATATCGTATGTAGGCGTTGAGATCTTTATAGCGTCTTCACTTTGTACTATGTCGTATATTTCTATGTTTCGTTTTGCTATGATGGCTAGTCCATGGACTATACATTTATTTCCTTCTCTTTTTTCCCCTTTCTTAATGCTAATGAGGTAAAAACCTGGCGGTATAAGAATATTTTCACGTTGGGTTTCTGCTATGCCCAGAATATCAATATCCAGTGTTTTAACCTTTTCGTATAGTAGTTCTACCTTTTTGTCGGTAAAGCCACCAACGTTAATGAAACCGATGGACGGTTTTGTTTCTTCGTTAATGGGTTTCTCCCTGTACTTACGTGAGGATGGGTTTAATTTATTTATTTTCGATCTAAAGCATTTCTTTATATTCGTCGGAAGGTCATTCCGTTTAACATATCTGTCTAGGTTGAATGAGAGTTGCATTGAGTTCTTTTCTATTCTATTAAATTCTTTATGACTGAGTAGTCTGTATCCCACTGCAGCCAAACTAATTGACATCCACCCAGCACATCTGAATGGGACCCATAGACATGTAATTTCTTTTATTATTTCTATATGAACAATTAAGTTCCTCTCCTTTAAGTTTAAGATGGCGGCTAGTTTCTTTCTAATTTCTTTATATGTTGATGACTGTAGATTAGTAACATAAAGTGTTTTCAGCTTCTCGTTTGCTGGTTTTGTTGTTGGTGTTAACATGGTTTGTAGTACATTTAGTTTTAATTCCAATTTGCTTATACTTTCAGCGATGTGTTTAAGTGATATTTCTTCGTTGGAATGGTTAGGTTAGGTTATAATAATAATAATAATATTTTATTTATTACGTTTCCGCAAAGGGACTACTCCCACTATTTTTCTTTTCTTGTTCTTTCGTGATCTCATACTCACGCACAGCCCTTTCTTTAGCTTTATTATTTAAGCTTGTAATTTCTTTCCAGATCAAGTTTTCATTTTCGTAATTTAGGAAGCTACTAATTTTCTGTATCATGTTTTCTTGAATTAGGTATTTTGCTTTATTTTCATTTTTCTTTTTGGTTATTTCTTTTACTTTTTTCTTACCCTCAAGTTGTTGGTTAATTTTTAAAATCTTTTTAATTAGGTGGTCATTTTTCAATTCATTAAAATTTTTGTTTATAATGGTTTCAGCATTTTGGTTAGGTTAGGTTAGGTTAGGTTAGGTTAGGTTAGGTTAGGTTAGGTTAGGTTAGGTTAGGTTAGGTTAGGTTAGGTTAGGTTAGGTTAGGTTAGGTTAGGTTAGGTTAGGTTAGGTTAGGTTAGGTTAGGTTAGGTTAGGTTAGGTTAGGTTAGGTTAGGTTAGGTTAGGTTAGGTTAGGTTAGGTTAGGTTAGGTTAGGTTAGGTTAGGTTAGGTTAGGTTAGGTTAGGTTAGGTTAGGTTAGGTTAGGTTAGGTTAGGTTAGGTTAGGTTAGGTTAGGTTAGGTTAGGTTAGGTTAGGTTAGGTTAGGTTAGGTTAGGTTAGGTTAGGTTAGGTTAGGTTAGGTTAGGTTAGGTTAGGTTAGGTTAGGTTAGGTTAGGTTAGGTTAGGTTAGGTTAGGTTAGGTTAGGTTAGGTTAGGTTAGGTTAGGTTAGGTTAGGTTAGGTTAGGTTAGGTTAGGTTAGGTTAGGTTAGGTTAGGTTAGGTTAGGTTAGGTTAGGTTAGGTTAGGTTAGGTTAGGTTAGGTTAGGTTAGGTTAGGTTAGGTTAGGTTAGGTTAGGTTAGGTTAGGTTAGGTTAGGTTAGGTTAGGTTAGGTTAGGTTAGGTTAGGTTAGGTTAGGTTAGGTTAGGTTAGGTTAGGTTAGGTTAGGTTAGGTTAGGTTAGGTTAGGTTAGGTTAGGTTAGGTTAGGTTAGGTTAGGTTAGGTTAGGTTAGTAGGTTAGGTTAGGTTAGGTTAGGTTAGGTTAGGTTAGGTTAGGTTAGGTTAGGTTAGGTTAGGTTAGGTTAGGTTAGGTTAGGTTAGGTTAGGTTAGGTTAGGTTAGGTTAGGTTAGGTTAGGTTAGGTTAGGTTAGGTTAGGTTAGGTTAGGTTAGGTTAGGTTAGGTTAGGTTAGGTTAGGTTAGGTTAGGTTAGGTTAGGTTAGGTTAGGTTAGGTTAGGTTAGGTTAGGTTAGGTTAGGTTAGGTTAGGTTAG